>JASKDV010194874.1:0-11295 GCA_032466395.1 Aegires albopunctatus
GGATATAGGCCACAGACAAGGGATTTCCATCACCCCAATCAGGATATAGGCCACAGACAAGGGATTTCCATCACCCCTATCAGATTATAGGCCACAGACAAAGGATTTCCATCACCCCTATCAGCCTATCAGTCAGAATATAGGCCACTGACAAGGGGTTTCAATCACCCCTATCAGAATATAGGCCACTGACAAGGGAACTCCATCACCCCTATCATTATATAAGAGGGATTTCTCACTCTGTCCCGGACAGAGAGATGGGACAGGGTCTCAATGACACATTGAATAATAAAAAAAAAAAAAGAAGAAGAAAATAATAAAGGAAGATTAGACAAGGGCTTTTTTTGTTGTTGTTGTATTTAATTTCCGCATGTCCACTGCTTTGGTGATATCAGGGTTTTCCTAGGCTGCCATTGTAAACAGTCCTTTTTGTTGTATTAAATATTACCCATGTCCACTACTTTGATGATATCTTACTACTAAGATCATATAAATAAAAGAAGGTCAAAACAAAAGTGTCCGACAATTTGTTTATTTCAGTATTCCTATCATAAGAATGGTGACAAAGAATTTTTGATATGGTGGCCATCTTTCAAATAAAATTTAAAAAAAAGGAAGATTAAAAGCAAATGAAAATGAAGAAATTTGTGAACCTGGCACATTTTCTTAGGTACATCCTCCATCTTTTCAGTAGTCTCAACATATTAGTGTTATGACTGAACAACTTTTGCTGAGCCATGGAAGTATATCATATATGGTAATAACATATCATTATTTAACTGATTGAAAATCATGAAACAGAAATAAATAAATAAATAAGCAATTAAATAAGTTAATTGATTAATAAACAAAATGATAATGATAATATTGTAATAATAATAATAATAATAATAATAATAATAATAATAATAATAATAATAATAAAGAAAATTATTTAAAACTTCAGCAGCACATACATGTAGGTAGTATGAATCAAAATAGTATATTACGTATAATGCTTGAAAAGTTTTATTAGAAAAAAATCTATTTTTGTATTTGTAGGTTTATCTAAAAAAAAGTACATGTACATATATTGATATATAATTAACTTTTCATAAAGCACGAAATGAAATTTTCAATGACAAAAAATTGGCGACAAAAAATAATATATACACATATATTATATTGAGTTTAATTTTAATACTGGGAGATAGAAAAAAGGATCTACAGGAGTATTTTCAAAGTAATTCATTTGTCACTACAGGAGTAGAAAATATGATGAATGATTCTCACACGAAATAAGCTAAACAGGGAATAGTTCCTATATATCTGAAGATGTTTTTGAAGAAGGTATTCATCTATATTGTTACGGTATTTCAATTATTACATTTCTGACATCAAAAACTATTTCTCCACTTTCATTATTTCATTCCATGAAAGATAATAGTCTGCATGATATCTTGTATAAAATACATATGCGAATTTGTTCATTTGATTGAGGTCTTTTTTGTTTCAAGTCAGAATGTCTTCATCTTCTTCTTCTTCATCTACTTCATACATACTGGCTAACAATGAAATTGCATGTTTCTGATAGAATTGTTAACTTATCATTAACTTTAAAACAAAAAATGAAATAGTGATGAAAATGTTATTCATGTTTACATTTATCTATTATAATGACAAGCATGATCTCGACTCAAGAAAGTTTAAAAAAAGAAGAAATGTCAAAGGAACAATTACTCTAATATCTAAAAATACAAATTTCTTAGCATGAATAAATTGTCATGTCAGGGGAGTTTATAGACCTATTGCTATTGTGACAAAAGAAACATCAATTCTAACGATAACGTTTATTTGAATTATTAAAGATGGTCATTTTACGTACCATTAGTTTGATAAATTTAAAAGTTGAGATGCTGTTTAAAATAATAAAATAATTGATACCAGTGAATATCAAAACAAGTCAAAGAGAAGAATTTGTTTTGGCTCGACAAGTAAATTTCATTAAGAGAATATGAAGAGAATTTCTACATATCATTAAATTAAAAACGGCGATAAATATTGCAATAGCTCACTTAAGGGAGTACGATCTTGGGCATCAATTTAATAGAGAAAAAATATAATACAATTACACATTTATATTCACTACATGTCAACTTCAGTCATTTCACTGTAAAGAATAAGCTTTATTTTAACTACATTTTCAATTTGGACCATCAATGATGTTATTCAATAACTTTAACTCTATACTAATACTAAATCCATGTTGACCAGTAATATTTTGTAAAGAAGTGACATAGATTTCATGTAGCATATTAAATCAGTCCTTAACACATTGTGTAAAATTTAGCTGTGTCTAATATTAAAGAATCTTTTTTAAATTTTTTTTATGAAATGGGTAACTCCGGTAACTGGATAATTTGTATGTACATTTCATTTTCCATGCATTAACATCTAAGAAAACTGCTTTTAAAAAATGGATAGCCAAAAGAGGACAGAAATAAAAACGATAGAATTCAGGGTGCTAAAATTTAGAAACAACAAAAGAAAACACAAACAAAACCCTTATTTATCAAAATCAGAAATGTTATTTCAGGATCTATTTCAAAGAAAGACTGGAATAACCCTTGTGTAAGCTGTAATACAACACCACAGAGAAAGGCTATTATTTTCCATAGACAAAAATATCCAATGCTAGAGCAAGAGTCTGAAGTTTCAGTGTAATGTCTTTGTCCGCTTGGCCATCTAGTCATCATATTGGTAATGTGAATATCACAAAGCACGTTAATTAAACTTATGCCATGAATAGAAGCAGACCTTTGAAGATGTTCTCCATTTGAAAATTTTAAAAAGATGTCTCATCCTGGTGTTTTAACTCATTCAATCCTAAGACCGAGTATACTCGGTTTTGTATATGTACTGCACTGTACGGCTCAAAAGCGGTAGCATCTGAGCACCTGTCTGACTGCCAGGGACAGGGCTGAATAAGTTGAAAATTTCTTACAAGTAATACGCGTTTGTTCATGTGTCTGGAATTTAGGGCCACCCTGTACCTTGTGTGGAAAAAATTGTATTTATTTATATTGATCAAGAATGAACGTTAAAAAGCATAATAAATAATTAGAGAATGAATAAGAGTCTAATAAGAACCAGATCCATTCCTCATTTTCTTTCATAATGACAAGCTTGAGCCTGCGTAGACTGACAAATACAAGTGTTAATATCATTTGGTGCCATTTGAGATGATATTATGATGTTCACTGGTTCAAACATCAATAAATAAGGATCACTGCTGCGGTTCAAAGTTCAAACAAATAAAGTGTGCCCTCTACTCTAGTATTGTGAGTAAAGCACAATTTAAAAAGTATGTAGTATGTATATACATCTATTTTCGTACATATAGAAAAGTGCAATTTGAAAATGAATACAAAACGTGATAAATAAGAATATTATGCTATTTTCAAACTTAACAGTAAATATATCACATCTATGATGATTTATATCAAAATGACAAAAAAATGATTTACCGGGTGTTACTTGTGATCTTCATATGTATGAGTAAAGAGTGAATCATAATATGCTTTGATGTCCTTTTTTGCTTTTTGTGATCAGGTTTTTCCTTTCTCTTTTATACAGGACTAATGAATGATAATAAAACTAATGTGAAATCAATCAGACCTACTCTTAACATACTAAATGCATATATGGTGGGGTCACAAATGATGGATTGCAATAAGTGCTATGACTATTTAAATAATTTCATAAAGAACTATTTTGTTCTTGAAATATATTTTTAGGCAAGCTCATAGATCTTGTAATGGGATGCGTTAGTTTCATTACATACCTGTACATGTATTTAAACTATTTAGTGTTTGCTGTCGCATGAGGAGAACTTTTTGAGAAATAGAAAGGTTTGGAGTGGGGGACTAAAAGAAAGAAGGAGTAGAAGAGAATCAAGGTCAAAACATGGAATAAAAGTAAAAGAGAGATTGAGCTAGTAAGAAATTTGAGGACATAAACCACAAGACTATAAACAGGCTAGTATAAATTTCAGCAGATAACATTGGAACAAAAAAAATGCATAGTCTGACTATCCTTTCAAAATGGAGCGCATAGTAATATATAAAATATAATATTACATAAATATAAAAAATATAATATTACATGTAATATTTTAAGAAACAATACAGGCAACAAAGATTGGTTTTTACAAAATAAAGAGAAGTTCAGTGAATAAATCAGGGAGAAAAGTGGTACAGCCAACACCGCTTAAGTTGATTTCCACATGATTTAAGTTGTATGACCAATACCTAGCTAGATCCCTCCTTGTGAACTTTATGATCAATTATGAGAACAATGAGTATAACTCATACAATAATCATTTATTACTATCATCTCTATCTGGACCATGTTTTTGTTTTTTTATGGTTTGCATTTTGTTAAATGTTTTCTATTCTTAAGCTGTGTGTTTGATATTTTGCTTTTATTATAAATGTATCACAAATTATTTTGCTCTTATTGAGCTATGATAACTGCTCTTCATGAGCAACTGTGAACATTTGATTTTGTATGATGGTGTATTTATGATAGCCTAAATAAAACTATGATATTATTCATAGACAGATAGAACTACCTGTAAGATGATTATCACGAATTTCATCAAAGTGTTACAATGTTTTTAAGACCAAAAAGGACCTTCATTATCAATGATCAAGTGAGCAGATTGTATAACTCAAGACAATAACTTTCACTTTCAGCTCAAATAGTTCAACCATTACTGAGAAAGATTTGGTGGACACATATATGACGAGAAAGAGGAAAATGAGAAAGAAAACTTACTACTAGTTACTAGTGATAAATTTAATAGATCAAGAATGAAAATTTGATGTCAAAATAACATATATCTTCAATAGATGGATTTGTTGAGAGACAATTATAATTTTTCCATTGACAAAGGCAATTTGTATTCAGATGTTAAACTTCACTACTCATATTTAAGAGTCTAACAAAATCCAACAACAACAACTATTCAATCATACTGGCAGCTCATATTATAGAAAATAATGTATAATGTGTGAAGAATTTAAATCAATGCAACATAGAATTGCCTCTTTTAGAGAGTACAAGTACAAGAGATAAGGGTAAACTCAAACCAGAGCAACTAATCTAATTTTGCCAGTTCTATCTAAGTTAAACATTGACATTTATGGATAAAGAAACCAAAACAAAACTGCTCCAGACATTACTCTAAAACTCAATTTATTTTTACTTGGCCTTGCTATCAACTATTTTTTAAATTTTTCTAACAAATCTGAAACACTAAATTCGAAAAACAAAATTTTGATCAGAAATGTTGTGTAAGCACTTTGGCCTCTTAAATCAGTCGGTTGATGATAACAATTTAAAACAAACATAAACCAAGAGAGGAATTTGAATCAAAATAAGAAAAGCTGAAGCATTGAAATACAATCAAAGTAGAGGAAGAAATATAACAACCGACTGAAATTCTACCATTATAACAAGTTCTTTAATCTTCTTCGATGCAGGAAATCAAAGAACTTGGGTAATGTAATTGATAAATTAATGAAATCATCATCACGCCAACTGCGGCAAAATTTGATGCCATAAGAGTAAGCAGAGGATTATGAAAGCTGGTTCAAGCAAAAAATATATGCCTCTGATAGATGTTCTTTATGCATGTCGTGTAAAGGGAGACAAAGGCCAAAAATTGGCCTATTTGTGTTTGTCCCTATAAAGCCAACAGTTGACATTAAAAAAAAAAAAGAAAAAAAAAAGAATGAATTCTAATAAGACCAGGGACAAATATCAATTAATATACAAAAAAGACATTTGCATGCAATATATTATGATGGATGACTTGATGGAATGTAAGGAACATACACACACACATGTAACTAAAAATCATAACACACATTGACTTGAAACCGAATGAATGTGACATGCTTTGACTTGTATTAGATCTAGATCTAGAGTAGAAATCAAATCTGTCTCAAAGCTTGCACTTGCATAGGAGTTTCAGTGGTCACCTAACTACGGCCTACATGTGATATTTCGGAAACTAAATGTGTGGCTGCCTTTTGCACTTGCACTCACATTTACAGTACACACATACAGACACATCTTTGTTCATACACTCTCCACAATATACACTAAAGTCTGTGCTATCCTTAATGTGTCTTCTAGATTCCTGAGACTACACAGTAGAAATTGGCTTGAAAAAGTAGAAAACCCATAATATAAGTATATTTTATGATTTTAATATCACCTGTTACAATAATATCAGATTAATGAATTTCACAGCATGGAAAAAGGAAAAAAATATATGTAAGAGCGTTAACATTATAAACATAGACAACAAAATGATTGTGTATTTACTCTTTGTTATAGCATTAGCCCATAGCTTAGAATGGATCTAATTGAAACATAAATGAACATAATCTACAACAATTTCAACTTAAGTGGTGTTGTCTGTATGCATAAGAGCAGGCATTGAGGTTTACTGCATAGTAAATTAACTTTATATTGATACATTAAGAACCAATATTGAATTAAACAAAGAGCATATAACTGGCAATTCAAGAATTTCTAATTTAATCCTTATATATTCTCTCTTCTATTTTCTTACTAATTGTATCATTGACACAATTTTCATTGAATATTGATTTTAAATAAAAGACAAAATTTTAATGATCATTGAATTAATTTCTATAAGTTTATGGGATTATAATTATAATGGTTTTATTGAGATAATTTTTCTATTATTTACATAAATTAGGCTCACAAATAATAGCAAAAGATCAAATCTAGATCTCTCAGAAGTGAACAGCAGCTGGTACATTAAAAAATATTTTGTCTGGTATCATGAAACAAACCTAATAAGTTTATTGAATTCAGTAACCAACAGATATTGTTGAAGAAGGACATTGCAATAATTAATATCTATTAAGAATAAGACGAATGGTCAAAAATAGCATTCAAGTACAAAGATTACTGCCTACTATGCTAGTGGTTAGGGAGGAGTGCAAATCCATTTTTCCCCTTAAAATATTGATTAATATAGAAATTTGTATAATTTGTACTTCTGACGACTTAATGCTATGACTATATACTTATGTTTAAACTAAACATAAGCAACAATGACTTTAATTGTTGCTTTCTGTGTCTAACAAGTATTTTCTAAGTACATTGCAATGCAAATGATGTTGTTTTAAAATGCACTTTAAAATTGATTCCAATGTATATACAGACAAAAATTGCAGGTAAAATAGAATAATGTAAGACAAATGAATGTATTGTGATCAAGAAATGCTAAATAAAACTTGATATATTGTTTAAACTTAAAATATGATTGCCATATAGTGTCCTAAAATGCATTAGTTGTGATTGTTCAGCATAAACAAGAAACAGACAGTGGTGTTCCATATAAACCATGTTTGGAGAAAAGCTATTTAAAAGTTTGAATGACCCTAAATTCTGGGTTTGATTTTTGTAAATAATGAATCAAATTTTGAAAACAATGATGACCAATTATAAAACAAAAAAACTAGATGAAACATCTTTCAATCTTTCACTCATCAGCTGACTTCATTCCATGTTGTTGGTATGAACTAGTCTGAAAATTGTCCTGTCACATATAGAAGTGATAATGAATATGAAATTATCTGTTGTTAAATTCAGTTATCTATCAAATTTGATAAAGAAAAAAATAAAACAACAACATTTAATTAACATAATTATCACTCACTGTAGCAAATAAAGTATAATAGTATTTCTATAATATGCTTCTTTTACGTAATCCCATTGGGATAATGTAATAAATCTCCGCTTTCAAGATTGTGAAGACATTGACGGTGGGATAAATGGCAAGAATTTTCTTTTCTTTCCTCTTTAAGGATCAGCAGTGGTGAAGGATCATTACTTAAGTGGCGCTGTAAGATTAAATACATGATGGAAAATGCTCTTGTGAAATAAACAAAACAGATGCATATCAATCTGCTAAATCATACTGATCTACTTATCAAAAATGGTATCTATCATGTAGACATTTTCTCTTTACTTCTTTCTTCAATCAATCTTTTACAATTTTCCATCATTTACAATGTATAATAGGATTGTCATCTCAACGCTAACATAATTTCTTGATGAGGCTCTTAAAGGGAAATAAAAATGTCTAGAAAAATAAACAATAAATAATGAAAGTATAAGAAGTCAAATTGTATTAGGATGGATCAGACCACAAGCATATCTTTAATTATAATAAAAGGATGGAAAAGGTTACTCTTATAAATACTCTGAGGGTAAAAGGTCACAGCAATGAAACTTAAATCTCTTCCTGTAAATTACCCTCAGACTAAAAATATATTTCTTTTAAATAAAATGTTCAAGAAAATGGCAAATGAAGAAAGAGATAGCTCACTGAGACATTAAATTCAAAATAAATAGGAGTGAACCAAACCATGAAGAATGCAAAATAATTGTCTTGCGGCTGTATATAAAAATAAAACAAGTCATTTTAGAAATTCAATACATCTTGAGAAGAACAACATAATATGTATGTACACAAAAATATAAAATATGTACATATATTATGAAAACAATTATTCAAATATTCAAATTAAATGTAATAGTCATTTACATATTACAAGAATTTACATTAATATAAGGTACACAAGTGAGTGTAGAAACATAGACACTCTGAAATCTATATTATTTATAGCGTCCTTACAAAAATGCATCAAAGTTTTTTTATACAAATTGTTGGGGGAAAAAAAGAAAGAAAAGGGCAGTATTCATTTACAATAAAAAACAACAAAAAAACAAAACACATTGAAATCAGAAATTGATCAAGCTTGTAGTATAATATCATACTGAGGGAGAAAAAACTTTAAATTAAAAAAAAAATCTAGCATGTCTACAAACCAGTTTCAAGATTTTTGAGACAGAAAGAAAATATGATTATTGAGAATAGCAAATAATTTACTCTCTCAAACCGATGGCAATAGGTACTGGTTCATACTTGTTATGAATATTATAATCTAATGCTGCATTTCCCATCTTGATTTAAGACAATTTGTATTACTGAAGCAAATGAGTTGATCATTGAGGGAGACAGTCAAATCTGTTACACAGCTATACCGATTATTAATTTATGAATACAAAAGAAGAAACATGTGTAGGGAATAGATAAAAAGTGAATCCTACGTCTTGTAGAGATCTGTTTTGAAAGCCCTGTAAATCACAGAAAACAGCATTTTGAAGAATACAAGCTGTGAAATAAAAATGAAATGCTATTCTTCTTATTATTATTATCTAATTAAGTAAAAACAAATACACTAAAATGGTTTATAGAATTAGTAGCAGAATATGTGCATTCAACAAAAAAAAAAGAAAGTTATATAACTAATGAAGAATTTCAATTAAATAAATACATAAATATATCTAAAAAAAACAAAAACAAAAGAAAACGGAAAATAAAATTAAAGTAAAAAAATATAAATTAATCAAGTATAAATTATGATAAGTATCAGAGACTCATAAGGAAATAGTTATTGACTGAATACTAAGCAATTATATTATTATGCCTATATCTGGTACAAAATGTATTTTGATAAAAAACTGTTTCATTTTTTCCAACATACCTCTCACTTATTCAAATCTCAAATAAATGCATTACTTCATCAACACATAACTCAATGCAAACGGATGCCACACGCGAGCAAATGCACAAAATAGGAACATTTAACCTATGATAAAAGGAAAGTGGATGGCTTTATCTTTTCAATTTACAATCTCATGGAGGGGTGGGTTTGGGTGGGAGGGAAGGGGAAGGGCAGGGGAAGTAATAAAAAATATGCATAGATATCAATGAAAATGAACATAATATGAGGCTTTCTTCTTATGAGAAATAATGAGATTTCTGACAAGTTATTTGAGCATTGCGATGCTTATTTTAATTAGATAAAAACCATCTGCTGAAATCATATAAAATATCATTACCATTTATAATGAATTACATAGTATTCAATACAATTTTAATAAAATAATCAAAGGGATAAATAGAATAGCATGTGTGCGACGATTGGGACTAAGAAGCAATACATCTGATATTTTCAAAGATATAAATACATGTACAAATTTACAATAGGTACAAAATTGTGTGACTCTAGAACATTATTAATTTGTTGTTGTTTTTTTTTTCATATACATTTTTTAAATCTTTTTTTTAATCATTTTTTTCTTATTAAGCAAAGTAATGTAATAAATTGTATTTTAGATATTCAAAATAAATAAAAAATTGAGAATATATGGAAAACAAACAAGTTTAAATAATGAGCCTAGGGTTATCTATATAGTTCTAGCTGTAAACCATTTTTGGCATCTGGATAGCAAACTCCACAATGTCCACCACAAACACCACGTATGATCTGGCCATCCTGAAAGAAATTAGTTTATATCATAAGTTTTAAGAAACGAAAGTTATGCCAGAGTGAACAATGAATTTTATTAACTGAAAAACATTACTACCATTCTTCTACACCTCATCAATAGCACATCATATAGGTAATCATATGTGTGTACTAATGCATCTGAAATGATTATGGATTGCCCAAACACCTAATAGATAAACTGTTGCACAAAGCTGAAGATGAAAACATTCGTACAACTACCCGTTGTAAATGAATAGAAATGATTCCATACACATATCATTTATCTCTCATCTAAGTCCTAATAGAGACTCATAGAATATAATATTATTTATTTTTAATTTTGCCCATGGGATTTTCACATGAAATACTTCAACTCCATTATCACATTCAGTAGTGGGTTTCCTATTTCATTTATGCATAAGATGAATGGGGTTTGGGGCAAAGGGGCTTTTAGATAAACTATAATTAACATAATTAAGTGTATGAAATATCCCTATAGTTCATTTATTTCTGTGACAAATTGCTATATTTATGCCAATCAAAATGAATTCAAAGTTCTGACTTTTCTTGTAATCCTGACTTTCTTTTGAATTTGAAAATAATTTAAAAAGTGACTTAAAATAGACTCACCCGTAGTCGCCATATTCTTTGAGATGCCCGATTACCATGTAGATTCCAGGTAGTGTTTGCTGATACATAGAATCCAGTGTCAACCAAATTGATGCTGAATCGACCCTAAGAAGTGTGCAAATATAACATGAATTTGAAGATACTGATATGAATTATGCATTCAAACAACTCTCTCTCTCTCTCTCTCTCTCTCTCTCTCTCTCTCTCTCTCTCTCTCTCTCTCTCTCTCTCTCTCTCT
>JASKDV010194885.1:0-11295 GCA_032466395.1 Aegires albopunctatus
CCCCCCCCCCCCCTCTCTCTCTCTCTCTCTCTCTCTCTCACACACACACACACACACACACACACAGAAAGACTATGTTACACAATTTTTAGATACCTTTTGGAGAAGAATTATATTTTTTTTTTATTAGCATTGTATACACTTGTGTTTTGCAGGTGGCACTGCTTGAGAAATCTTTCTAATGGCCTCCTCACAAATCCTTCGCTCACAAGTCAAAACATTGTACAAGACGGTAAAGTCAGGTTACCTTTATTAAGATTTTAAATCAAGTATTATAACAATAACTAGAATTATTTGTTGACAAAGCGAAATCTTTTAGAAAGAAGGACCTAGATCTCTCTCTTTCCGTCCCTCTTCCCCCCCCCCCTTCTTTCTCTCTCTATCTCTCTCTATTCTTTTCTCTTTATCAGCTTATCCTTCTATGAGATTTTGCCTCTTTAATTTTTCTGCAGAACAGCATTCAATCTCTTGCAAGTCTTCCTGCTTGTGTTGTAGTTTTCCAAGCCAGTCCTTCATGTTGTGTTCCCACCTTAATGTTCGTTTTCTTCTGTCTTTGTTTGGTTTTTTTATTTCTTTATTCAGGGTATTCTCAGAATCGTCTTGTAGCATTTCACCTTGAAACCTTACTTTCTAGCTTTTCAATTTTATGTCCAATTTGAGAGAAAAATGAAAATAGATTCAATTTTCATAAGAATTTAAAATTATGCGATTACTGTCTGCCAAATCATTTAAGAAAAGTTATGGTATGCCTTCTCATATTCTCTAGCCTTTCTTGGAGATGGCAAAGTGAAATTGTCACTTTTTCTGAAAAGCTACACCTTTGTGCCAAGCCTGAGACAATTTAAATTCTTCAATCAATTAATTAATCCTCTTTTTAATATATATGACAAATGGATGGACACCTTTGGATTTCATGGAATTTATGTTGCAATACACCTTTTTGTTGAACTTGGAAGCAGGGGAGTAGTCAAGGGGAAGCTTACTCAAGGAAAATTGACTTCACTGAACACCATGCAAAAAATTCTCAATTAATCCGTCTTGCTTGGCAAAATGTTATATTATATACTCTAACTTATCTATGTCAAAGTTATGGAGCTGATTTTCTATCTACAATACGTTCTGATTTAGAGAAACGGGTCATGTTTTTGATTTAATTGATTTGACTAAATATAATTTGTCTTTATCTTTAAAATCTTTTGCTTTTACAGCTCTTGTATCTTGGAAAGGAATATCCAAGGGGTGAGGAGTTCTTTCGGTCTCGGCTCCATAACGCTTTTATGAAGAACAAAGATGTGACTGACCCAAAAGAAATTGAAGCACTTCTTGCAAAAGGAACCTATGTAGTGAAGGAGCTAGAGGCTTTATATATGTTACGGAAATATAGGACTTTGAAAAAACGTTATTATGATGATTAGAAGAGATTATTCCTACAAAGATGCCAATACGTTGTCTTTCATATAGTTTCATGCCTCATTTTTATTTTTTGCGGCCCCATGCTAACAGATATTTTCAAAATTTAAATAGGCATGAAAACATTTTGTGAGCTATTTGATATTTAAGACAGAAATAATGTAATGCTATGCCATACTGATTAGTCAGCATTGTTATATACAAATAGACTAATGAGAGATTTTTGAAGAGCTATCAAAGTCTCAAGAGTTTTGTCAATGATCAAGTTTCAGTAGAATCTAGGTACTGCTTCCAGTGCAATATACTCCCTGCTAAAATGTACTTTTCCCCATATTTCCTCTCATAAAGAGTTCATTTCTTCTAAATTTCCTGGTCCATAACAACTTCTTTTAAAGCTTTGTGATGGTGCTTACCATTTTCCAAGCATTATTTGTCTAAACTTACAATCATTTTTCAACTAACAATTATACCATGTAATTATGGTTTGATAGTCTCAACATGTAAGGATAATTTCATTTCATTAGAACTTTGCCTTAATCCTTCTATGGTAAAACATTAGTAAGCGGAGAATGCTTCAACCAAAAATATCAATTCTGTTATTTAGGCCTACTTTTTCATTATCCATTTAACATTTGTACAAATTGCTCAACAATGTTTTTTGCTCAAAAACAGTTAGATCTAAATACTGGACTGTTTGTATTTTAAGGAGTGTGTTAAAAATGTATTTTTTCTTTTTCTGAAAGATTGGAAGAAAGATAATTTTGCTGTAATTATTAACTGGCAATTCTGATGCAAAAATGAAAAAAAAAAAAAAAAATTCCATTGAAGATGACGTAAATTTCGTAAATATTTTATTTTTCAATGTGATTACCGTAATGAGTATTAATATTTTCTTTCTATTTAAAACAAATTTTTTTTTGTACACTGGTCTTGTGATATTCCTGCTATTACAGTTTTTATAGTCATAACCTAAGATGAACCTTTGACAGCAAAGATAATCAATCATGGCAAACCAAGAATGTGAATTGAGCATATGATGACCTATGTTAGACCATGAACTAATTTAAGATTCATTTTTAAGAGCATGTCCATAGGACATATTACATAACATCAAGAACTAAATAAGACTTAATTACTTTTTCCTGCAGTGCAGGAATGATGAATTTTGCCATGACTAAGGACATTTTGTCACGACCATTTTCTTTAATAATTTTCAAATAAACTGTGGCAAAATAGCCCTTCTCCGATGCATTGCAGAAGCAATGTATTTAAACATGTCTTTTGTTCACCCAAGAACAAGATACAAGACATCTAGGCACTGACCAAGTCTGAAGTCACTTATCCATGCCAAGAACTTATTTCTAATGTTATCAGATATTTCCTCATCCCAATACACACCTAATTTCCAAAGTTCCTAAAAAACAACCTTTGCTGTAATGGTTAAGGGACTGATGGACCCCAAGGGATCAAAGATTCTTGAAAGCAGATTCAAAACAAGTCTTTTGGTCTCTACAACATCGGGGGACACAGGATACCCCGCAAACTCAAAAACGTCTGCAGCTGAATTCCATTTCAGCCCTAAGATCTTCATGACTTCCTTTTAAATGTTGTCATCTGTCAGTGCTTCTGCGGTCTTAGTTTTACTACAGAACTGTTTGAACCCCATTTACACAACTGCATGCTGCTTAAGACATGATTTTAGAGGCCATTTCTTATTATTTACAAGCCTGTTTCTCATTATCTGCTCCAGTACGGAGGTCGTCCATGCTTGCTTCATATTTTCTTAAGTGAAATGTGATGCACACCCATATATAACTCTCTCACATCACATTACTCGCAGATGCTGACCTTCATTCAAAAGGAACCAATGTACATCCTGATCCTCCTGATCCTTCATCTGTAAAAAGGCTATTTTGATATCAGCAGTTAATGCCATAGATCAATAGATCGCTCTTAAATCTGAGCAAGATGTCTGCCAGATTAGGAAGCAGATTGGGTCTGACATGGACACAATCATTCGAGGAAATGCCATTTGATCCTGCAGAAGAGACGTCAAACTTGACGGATAGTGGATACACTTTCCTCTTTAATTACTGGAAAAGGTGGCAGATAATACACTGGCCTATCTGTGGGTTGCTTTTTAGTAAAAGTAAAAGAGACTTCATGTACAAGTACAACTCCCTCTTTTTCAAGTTTTTTGAAGACCTCTGTGTACTTGGCGTTAAGCTCAGCATCTTTATCTAGCTTTCTTTGAAGTCTTTCATATCTGAATTTTGTAGAGAAAAGGTTATTCTGCAACTTAAATTTGACTTCATCACTCTTCCAAGGGAGGGCAACCTCATACCTGTTATTTCTAAAGTTTACCTTTTTCGGAAAATCTTGCCATACAAGATGGTCCAATTGTTTATTGGTGACAGCACTTCCTGGTATGCCAATTGCTTCAAGCTCCCAAAACTTCCTAACCATGCTATCTGCCACGCAACCTAGTGTCAAAATTTGAACATGAATATTACTTGCTTTGCATGAGTGGCAAATATTAGGGGAAGGCCAAGACCGTGAAAGAATCCACTTTCCAAAGATGGTTTCTTGTGCTACAAGACCCACAGGACTGATTATCACCTTATCTGGCTTTATCACCAATAATAGTGGTCCAGGCCAATCAAAATGATAATTACTCTCTGCCCTTTATGAAATTAATCTTCCCAATCTAAATCATGACTAAATATGTGATTGAAAATACGAAAGACATTCCTGAGGTATTTTTGGCCTATGCATGGTGTCACATATTTCATCAATCCCTGTCAGACATACATTCACTTTCTCCCCAATCACACCATTGAGTATGACCCCATATATATACAAATCTCCTTTTTCTTTCAGAAGGTATCATACTACCAAAATAGCAATATGATGATTCTTCTTTACCAATTAAGTTTGGTTTTAAGTTTTTCACACATGTGGATGAAATAAAGCTTTTGTCAGCATCACCGTCAAACCGAAAGAAAACCTTGACTCCAATTAAACTCAGGTGACAAACTTGCATGACAGTGTGTCTTCCCGTAAGCTCTGACTCACCATAAATGACACAGCTGTCTAAAACACAGGTTATTGTCCTCTTTGTCTCTAATCTGTTGCACATCCATATTTGACAGCTCTGGGCATTTATCACCACTGAAATGATTGTTTTTGTAAAATGCACTCAAAGGGGAACAACTGTAACTTTTCCCACTGGCTATCAATGCAGAGGCAGTGGATTTCCTCTGTCCCGACCCTTTTCTTATTTCTTGTTTCTTTTTAACTTGGTCGCAAGTTTAAGTTCTGGGAGTGCTCCCGTTGCTGAATTTCACTACGTGGGAAATCCATCAAAAACAAGAAATCAGACTCCTTTGTGTCACTTACCTTTTGCCCATTTCATTCAAATATGTCTTGGTAAATGACTCAAAATAAGTGATGTCAAAATAACTCCATACTGTTCTCTTATCTTTCCAAAGTTTGCAAAGCTGTGGATATGAGATTGAGCCAAGTTGTAGAAGGTCCACATATGTTTTATATTCTTGACGTCTGCTTCAATGGCCAGACGCTTTTAAATGTGACAGAAGACCATCTTTTCCCTTCTATCATAGCACTCTTTCAGAATCTGAATGGCATGACAGCTGTCCTCTGTCAAACTAACTCCTTTTTTTAAATACAGGACAAGGCATCTCTCAACAACCACGACGGAAGGTTAAAAACCTTATCAGTTTCTGGCAGGAATGACTTATGCCTGAGCGCTTGAAATGAATAGAAGAACGAAGGCCATTCAGTGTAGTCTCCCGAAAAACTCACCTTCTGAAGCTTTGGTAAGTTCCCAGAATTTGGATGAAAAGAACATTGATTATCACTGTCCTCTGTTTGGAAACAATGTCCTGCTTCTGTGATTTTCAAAATTTCGATTCGGCAGCTGTTTTGGCGGTGTGGTATTCTAAAAATAAGAAAGGATTACTCATTTTCTATATCTTTCATTAACTCCTCTTCTGTAAGAAATTGTTCAAATTCATTTTGGAGAGTATCTAGCTTTGAACACCTCTTTTCATATTCAGTCAATCACAATGCATCGACCATTTCTTCAGATGTTACAACCATATTGACATTGTTCACATTATGAGATAGCCAGCCTTTCACGGCAGCTCTCCGCCTCTTCACTTCTTCCATCTCAGTACTCAGTATCAATACTGTGGTGAATGAAATGGGAAATAAACAATGTCAGAACTCTTACACGAATGTTTATTACCAGCACAAGAAAAACAACTCACCATATTCAAGCGCATATTCATTCAACACGCTGTTTGCAGGCCCAAAAGGACTCAACGAAGATCATTTATCCAGTTTTGACTCTGGAGACCGGCTTTTGGTGTCGCTTTCAAACAGTGGTGAAAACGTTTGACCATGCCGTTTGCTTGAGGATGGTATGCGGTCGTTCTATGAAGTTGTGTTTCCAAACTATGTCCCAATTCTGTGCACAGAGCTGAGATAAACTGCCATCCCAGATCTGATGACATATCAACTTGGATCCCATATTGTGATATCCAATAAAAGACTTGTGTTTTTCTGAGCAACATTCTCTGGCCAGAGAGTGGTGCAGAGTCAATTATGGTCAATAAATCAGAGAGTGGTAGGGGGCTGACCTAATCCACATTCACTAACCCACTTGTGGATCATTTTATTCATTCAAGTAGGCTACACAAATTTTTCAGAAATGATCTTCCTAGACTAGAAGCGTCCCTTCCAGGGTGTGAAAGGTTGTGGAAAGTGTCAAAAACTAGGTGTTAGGAACCTTGTGGTACTAGTGGGCGATGGTTGCCTGTGTAAACGTCTCAGAGCAGAGTTGGACCCGCTTCACAAATGAGGTATTTTAAATATATGAAGGCCAGGGGCAGGTAGACTGGTAGTTTGTGATTTCATCACTTGCGATATGCGCCTGCCATCGCGGAGTAGTCATTCAATGCATAAAGTCACGTGATTTATGAAATGACAAGCAAGACCCCATGTTGGACTTCTTCCAAAGAAAAGATTACCTGTAGAATATCAGGAAATTCATTCAGAATCCGACGAAATGAATTAGATACCGGATCTATCATTGATAGTCGAAGGACGTTTGATGCTGTTAAAGAACATGCAGTGGACAAATACGTGTCCGCTTCGATAAGACGCGTCCGCGCAAATCTCCTTGCAAGTTGTTAGCACGCAGAAAGTCAGCTCCTAGGAGGGTTGTTTAACGTCAGTGTTGGTGAGTCTCACATTGTACTCTGTTTTGGAGCAGCAACAATGGTGTGTTGCGCGCACAATACATGTACATCGGAATGGTAGCCCGTTGGCTGCTGAGAGAGGAATTACTGAAGTTCCTGCACATCTGTCGAGATAAGTTGCGGGGACAACGGACACCTGAGCCCCCGTATCCACGAAAAATCTACGCCCTGATCTGTTGTCTTTGATGAATATGTGTGGGATTTGTGGCCCAACAGTCGCAAAATCTTCCTTTGGCCTGGTTAGGCATTTCCCTGGTTTTGGTTCCTGTTAAAACTGCATATTTGAACACATGTTATGCTTGTTTGCTAAACCGGTCAAGATAAAAACAAAAGCCATCCATTGAATCCGTAAGGCTATTTTGGTCCGCAGGGTGGTGTTATATTTTGTCGTTGAGGTCTTGTTTTCACCAAAATGCATTGCAGGTTGCAAATTTCTTGTAGCAATGTATTTTGTTGGTCAGCCTCAAGAGCTAAGGTACGAGGATCATCTCAAGCGATGCTCGAATTGATTGAGGATTTTCTTGATTTTCTTCCGAGTCAAGTGAAGTTCACTAGCTCATGTTGAGTAAAACTTGTATTGGTCTAAGTCTAACCAATTAGAGTTGAAATAAGGTTGCCTTAGGCGTTGTCATATCAACACAATTATCACAATTATGTAAGTTGTAGAAAACCAACAGATCAGTTTCTTTTTTAAGAACATGGTTTGCCATGATGGGTCCACTTTGTGTGTCAATTTATCTGGGCTAATATCATGTCAGGGTTGCTTACAATACCAGTGCATTTCCCTTTACCTTTGGACGTGCAATCCATGGAGTTCGACCACTGTAGTGAGACTTACATAGAGCAAGACCACATACATGTATTGTAATTGTGTAAATACTACTGTGAATGTTGCTGAATTAGATCATTGTGTTTTTGTTTTTGAGTTGTATGCTAGTGGATCAATAGATAATGTCTGGCTTAAGCAAGTATCAGGGAATGAAATTGAATGAGGGAATCAGTGTGTATGTAGTGTTCTACGTCAAATTGTCATTTGCATCACCATCATTTTAATTTCAGGTAAACTGCTTTCATCCAAAATTTATACTATTACTAACCATCATTTATTCACTCTATAGTCTATTGTCATTGAGTGTCAAGAATGAATATTATATGATTATCATCACTTCCATCACATTTCTATCATCATCATCATCATTGTTCTTAAGAAATAAGAAAAGCACAATGTAAAAATAGAAACAGAATAGAAGCAATGCTAAAAACAAAACACTTGCTCTTTAACAATTCAATTACAGCTGTTAATAAAGCTTATATATAATTGAATAGACAGTTTATTATCTTAGCTTAATCCTCTAAACTCCCTATGGAACATTGGGCACCAACAAGTCTCCTCCAGCCACCACGGTCCTGAGCCATCGAGCTAGCCTAGATCATTCCACGTCTTTTTCATCGAGCTTCTGCTTATCTCCTCCTCCATGTCCCTAATGGCCTGCCCTCTTTCTCCTTCCTGGTGGAGCCCATCTGAGCGCTGTGAGTGGATGTCGGGAATTGTTCATCCTAAGGACGTGGCCCCATCATCCCCTTCTTCTTCGTTTCACTTCTTGTACAATGTTATTAATTTTTGTGCACCTGCTAATTTCTTTATTGGTGATATGTTGATCCCAGTGGAGTTTGAGGATTCTACGGAGACATCTTCCTTCAAAACCTTCAACATCTTCTGAGGCATATAAATAAGAGGACCGAGGGTACATTTGACTTGCAGATCTTCAGTTTGGTGCTGTTCACTGTTATGAAGAATTGGTGACTTTCAGATCTTTTGCAGTCTGTTGAAGGCGTGTTTGCAAATCCAGTTCTGGCAGAAACTTCCTTCACAAAATTACTATCGGCCAAGTGAGATTTAGCTGCCAAGGTACTTGAAGTGATGCACTTCCTTTAGTTCTACATCCTGCACCTTTATCTTATTGTTATCCTTGTTCTTCACTTTCATCACTTGTCAGGATGGATCACGAGCCCCACACTTCTTGCGATCTGGTCCACCCGTGTTGTTTTCTCTTGGATGTCGTTCTGGGTGTGTACCAGTAGGGAGATGTCATCTGCAAAGTGACAATCTTCCAGTCGGGCTGTTAGCCCCCATACCAGTCCTCTAGGTTGATCTGAAGTAGCTCTCCTCATAAACTAGTCATTGACGACAAGGAATAAGAAGGGAGAAATCACACAGCCCTGCCCGATGCTGGTCTTTACCTTGAACCATTCACTTTGTTCTCCATGATGGCGCACGCAGTTCTGGATTTTTGCTTATTATGTCCTTGAGAATGTTGATGACTTTGTCTGGAAATCCATATGCTCCAAGGCTTCTCCACAGTAGTGAAGGATGATGAATGCTGTCAAAAGCTTTCATGAAAGTAATATAGTTGATGTGCAATGATGAATTCCATTCAAGTGATTTTCCACAATTGATCGTAATACAAATATCTGGTCTGTACAGCTCCTACCACTTCTGAATCCTGCCTGTTCTTCTCTCTACCTGTGCTGTTTTCCCTGTGTCATAAATAGTGTCCGCACATTCCATGCTCCCACTCTTACTTGATGTCTGGTCTAGCCAAGGACTATGTCGGAGTAGAAACTTCCTTCCAGCTTTCATTTCCACTCGTCATGATATGCGTTGCTGCATCACAGCCCCCAGCATCTCGCCAAAAAATCTAATGACCATCTTGTATTTTCATTGGCGTTTCTGTAGCTTTCATTTTTTTTAAATGCTGCTCCAACGCGCAACCCCTCCTCCTGTATCCAGGCTCGGGACTGGCTGATAGTTCAGAAGAGACTCTCAGGCAGAGTTAGAAAGTTTATTACTTCTAATCGAAGGAGATAAGTATATTTCATTAATTGACACCTATAAGTATAAGCCTCATTATTACCAGTAACTCAAATTAATTTTTAAAAATTTTATTTAAAAAAAAAAATATTATTACATATTTGAAACTTATTTTATAGTCTTTTGCCATGAATAAATAATAAATAAAAGGTTTGTCAAAAACAAACACGACGACGTTTAATTTTCTTACTATATTTTCTTTGTGTTTTCCAATTTCAATGTCATATAATGTAGTCTGCCTATATAATAACTTGCATCTTAAATGTTGTCTTAACTTAGATGTTACGATTTTTTAACCCATCCCCACTGTCCTGACTGGTTGTCCACTGGGTGATGAGTCTTTCTCAAGGTGGTATAGGGAGCATCTCAGAGGGTAGTTGTTGGTTGCATCACAAGCCCAGAAAATCTTGATACATTTACTAATTGTTTGTCTGGTTTGCTTGGCATGGACCGTGTGAACTTGCAACGGCCCCTGGAAGGAAAGAGCTCTTGTCGACGGTTATGTTTTCCCCAGGAACATAAAATAAAATTAAATTTCTTGCAAATGTCCCAGAAATCTCGAATTGGAGCAAAGACATCCTTTGTCTGATGAATCGATCAGGTATTTTTGTGGTCAAATCGAAGGTGGACGGCTACTGAATTCTTTCATTCGGAAGGCTGTTCTCACCAATGAATCACCCTTAATTTCACCGTAAGGCATCTCCAAAGAAGTGATGTCTTTGTGAAGAGCACCATGATACCAGTGTGCCGTGATCTTGCCCAAGAATGATGATTGAATCTAAGAAAATAGAGGTCAACTAAGAGCTTGATCATAATTTTAAATGGCTGGATAAGCAGGCATGGTGTCAAAACAGTGGGAGATAACTCTTCTCTAATGGTCAAAATCTAAGGGAAATAACTCCAATGGTAAGAAATCAAAGAGACATAATTATTCCCAAGAGTTGTGAGGCCTTTGTTTCCGCATCCCATACTTTACATATTTACATCTATCCAGTCGAAGCATTGCTTTCTAAGCGGAAGAAATATGGGCTGCTTGTATGTTTTACTATATTATAATAATATATAGGAGTACTGTAACACACCCAGTTGCCGGGAATAGGGTAATAAATATGTTGCCGGGGTTAATCTACTAAAGAATTGATGAATAATATGATTCAGATGCTTATGTTTTTAGTACTAAGTCTGGGGAACAAATTGTAGCCAGTGGGCTGTTTCTTCACATCAAGCATGCCATGCTAAACAGCTCTCTTCTTATCACAATTCAAAAAGTAATAGGGCTATATCAACACTTATGGGTTTTTTAATCTATGATGATTAACAGTAGTCAACATTACAACAATGTAATTCTATAAAAAATGATAAATTTATTATGATTCTAGACACAATGGTTACATTACATCATTGCATTAGATTTATCTCAGAGTGTTTTTGGTAAGAATTACATGTATGAGTACATCACTTGTGAAAAAAACAACAACGCATTGCTGCACTTTGTAACGCTCCGTAAATAGGGGAGCATTTATCAATATTATTATAATAAAAATAATTGAATAGTTGTAATTAAGCCTCCCTTCCTCCTTTCTTCCTCCAACCATTACAGCCATTCCTCTTTGTCACTTCCTGTCCCCACTGTCTATCCTTGGTATTCCCATCTCTCTCTCTCTCTCTCTCTCTCTCTCTCTCTCTCTCTCTCTCTCTCTCGCTCTCTCTCTCTCTCTCTATCTCTCA
>JASKDV010194896.1:0-11295 GCA_032466395.1 Aegires albopunctatus
TAATAATAATAATAATAATAATAATAATAATAATAATAATAATAATAATAATAATAATAATAATAATAATGATTATATAGATATTGATAATGATGCATATTTTCTTCTTTTTTTTTTTTTTTAATTTGTCCATAATGTGTTGTTGTTTTTTTACAATTTTCTTCTTTTCGTCCTATATAATTTACGGTTATACGTTTATTGAAAATTTGATTTTTAAAAAGGAGCTATATTATAATATACCTTTCCTGTAAAAATGATTTTTTTCCATAGATAGCGCTATCGACGGAAGTGTGAAAGTGACGTCAAGACCCACCCACACAAACAAAAACAACCTTGAAATCAATGGATTAAGGATATGGGAGCGTAGAGGATCAGTTTTCAACAACTATCCGACCGATGAACATATTCAAACACCTGCAACTATTATCTATTCTCTAGGTAGATATTTCTGTCGTGTCATTCCAAGTACTTCGTTATTTGATAAAAAGTTGTTTTGCTATTTCGTTCTTTCCTTCTACATTCACGTTTTTCCGTTGCATTCCCAACGACTCCGATAGCAGAGCTTAATATTAACTTCCGGTTCCGTGAGCGGAGCATTCTGGGGGCGTTTCATCTCCGCCTTGCTTTAATTCGTTTCCTGTCAGAGAAGAGTTTCCAATGACGTGGTAACGCGTTGCTTTTGGCAGACGATGAAATTTGAGGCGAGAACGAAACCTTGAACTTTGAACTGATGCAATTTCTAGTTGACGAAGTAAGGCGTACGTAAACACAGTAGGGATGGATACTTTGTATAAATATAAAATGATTGGCATGCGCATTTTTTTTATTTTTTTATTTATTCATTTTTTCCTTCTGTAAATGCGCTTTACATAATTTTAATGATAACCCTCACCTTATGACACCGTCCTCGTCATGACTTGTGGTTATCGAGTAATTTTGCGTCTAGTAGGATGCGACCATAGTGCGACCCCTTCAGGTCACCCAGCGGACTTTCGTCCTGTTTGAATTGTGTTCGATACTAAACATTTTTAAAACATCATGAATATTTATTTTTTTTAATTTCATAATTATTATTTTTAGATTTATTTATCTATTAATTGTGTGTGTGGGAAAAAAAAGGGGGGGGGGGGGGTTGAGGGAGAGAGTAAGGGAGGAATAGACAATTCTAGATAGTCCATTTTTTATTTTTTTTTGTATGCTCAAATGAAGCAGATTTACATGACAGTACAATCATAGAATGCATGATACAACAAACTTGGCTTATTAAAAGTAATTGTACATTTATAATGTTTAAAAATTAAAAATGTTAAAATCATTTTCGTTTTGTTTCTGTTTGTTTCTTTGTTTTTGCTTTCGTTGTGGTCGTTTTACTTGTTTGCTTACTTATCTGACTTGGTTTTCCTAATTTTGTTGTATTAAGTTGAAGGAAGGGGAAAAGGATTTTATTTTATTTTAAATGTATTCATTTATTAACACGTCGTCAAATGTAGGCTACAACAATACCAAAGATTTAAATAAATGAATCGATACAGTGGTACACTATTTGATTGAGTTTGTAATTATCACGTAAGAAGAGAAAAAGGGAAAACATGATTTTTACATAAAGCAAATAAGTACACATGTAAATGAGAATAATATTAAAATACATAAAAAATTATAAAAATATATTGTTTAAAAACGTTACAATAGTAGCTGATTGCCCGAAAAATTCCGGGGAACATTTTAGCGGAAAGGCTGAATAGATTATAGTTTTATTTGACAGAAGGAAATGGCAATATGGACCTTTTCATATTATTATTATCATAAAATTTATTATCATGGTTAAGGGCGATATGGGAACTATTGCCTTTAAATTCCCCAAGGGCATAATAAATAAAATATATTCAAAGATTTGGAAAAAAAGACACTCATACATGTCATTGTATAAACAATCTTAAAGGCATACATTTATCCATCAATATCATACAGTTCATTATAGAGCTCTCTCTGTCAATGGCAATTTTAAAACTATTTTAAAAATGTGGGTTTTTTGTTTTAAATTGAAGATTATTCCAGGTTTTAACATTCTTAAAGATGAATTAATTTTGCCTTATTTTTGCCTAACCCCTAATATAAATTTTACATAATTTAATCTCCGATAGTAAAATCAACATGAGAATAATTGATTTATTTTTTTTTCAATCGAGATTATCAACACCATGCACTTTTTAATGACCTTTTAATGGCTTCAGAATGTAGAATGTAGATCTAATTCTAGAGGAGATACATGACTTACAGTGTTGTACGCTTGCAAAGTTCTCTGACATCGCAGCTTCAGCCGTTATCCTGATTTCTCTAGTGAAGGCAAGCCATTCTTTTCTGTCCTGGGCTATGTTTCGTAATTGCTCAAGATCTGCTTATGTTTTGAGTTTGATATTACTTTTGTTTCTTTTCAAGTCGTTGTTCAATGTTGATAACAGGGTTGTTATAGATCTTCCTATGGTAGTTTTGATGTTTCCTGTAAAATATTTTCCATTCCTTACTTCTTTGCTGGGATCTCATGGCCTCTTCTTAAAATGTGTCCCAACAACCTCAATCTTGCCTCTAAGATGTGAATCGCTAATATTAATGATATAGGTTGGTCTTCCTGTAAAGAGCTGTGTTTGATATAATTGTCGGACAGTCTATTCCTAGAACTTATCATATGAAAGGCGTCTAGCTTGTTTTCCTCTATTTTTGTTATCGCCATGTGGTTGCACAATAATTGTAAAGCAATATGGATTTCACGAGAGATTCATATAATTTAACACTAGTTTTATATTTCATTTTTCCAGAGGAGAAACACAACGAAATATAATCCTCGGTTTCCAATACTTTAGAGCTAGATCTAAATTAGATTCTAGATCTAAACGATGGAGGGATATCTAGATATAGAAAGGGAATTATAGATCTAGCACTCTGTATCCTGAAATCTAGATGTCATCATCATCATCAGCCTTGTTCACTCCACGTCGGAGTACAGGCCACCAACAAAAGATCTCCATCTCGTCCTGTCCTGGGCCTTAGCCGTCACCTCTGTCCAGTTGGATTCCATTTCCTTCAGCTCCGTCTCTACGTCCCTTTTCCATGTGCTCTTTGGTCTCCCTCTTTTCCGCTTTTCCTGTGGATTCCATCTCAAGGCTTGGTGGGTCACATTTGTCTTTGGCTTTCTAAGGGTGTGTCCAATCCATCTCTAACGTCTTCTCTTGATGTCGACTTCTACTCTCCGCTGTCTTGTCCTTTCCCATAGCTCTTCATTCCTAATTATATCGGGGTAATGAATTTTCATAATTTTCCTCAAGCAGCCATTGATGAAAGTTTGCAGCGTTTTAGTTGTTCCTTTTCTGAGTCTCCGTGTCTCTGATCCATAAAATAGGACGCTCTTGACATTTGTATTGAAGAGTCGTATTTTGGTGCTTCTTCCAATGATTCCTGATTTCCACACATTTCTGAGTTGGACGATTGCTCCTCGTACTTTGCCTATTCGTTTTTGATATCTGTTTCAGTGCCTCCTTCATTGTGCACAAGAATGTAGATCTAGCTCTAAGTTTTTAATTCATGATTGAGAAGAAATGGCAGAAGACATGATTACAGCAAACAGTGATGTCGCAATGTTATTTCCCCATTTTACCCATCCCACCCCACTTCCAGCCACGCCAAATGACCACGTGTTCCATGTCTAGATCTAGACAAAAACATTACATAAATTATGCTCAATAGATTAGTAGCAAATCAAACTCTGTGTGACTGGACGTAATGCAGCAATGTAACTCTGTATCCAGAACTAGATATTTAGATCCAGATTCTTAAGTCCTTACGATTTCTAGTCTACCGCTGAGATGCATAAATCTAGAATCTTCTCCTTTTCTTAGGACTACATCATAATGTACATTATATAGTATGAACCTCCCTCGCAAATTCAATTTCTTTCAGTACATGTATTACTATTAACACGTGGATAGCTGTATGCCGCCATATCACGCGACGGAGTCATGCTGGATTCTATTTTATGACGAGCCAAACCGACAAAAACACAAATGATACGCGATGTATTTCTGACATTATTGCTTTACAAATCCATTGAAAGTATGTATCATTACAATTAATAAAGCAACACTGTTACCCGCAACAGGTATTTTACTAGTAATATATATAAATGCAAAAAAAAGCCACCTATGATTCGGTGCCGATCAGTGCCCAGTTGACAGGAACTATCATTACGTTATCTTATGAGATCCATTTTACAAATGCTAGTGTGGATGCTACAAAAATCACATGCGATCGATATGGGGAGAAATCGCTTGTAAAAAATCGTATGTTCGAACCTACGTTCGATCGCTGTAGTGTGTAGGGCCCTTATGGTGGGTCTCTGTTGAGGTATTTCAATTTTTTAAATGGCTTATTTGAGTTGATTAAGTAGAAAAACACCTTGATGTCTTTAAACGGTCGCAAAACCCAATGTCAATCCACCAAAATAAGTTGCATATATCTAGATTTTGTCCGTACATCTTTAATTGAGTTAAAGATGCTAAATAATCTCCCTTTCTCCCATTTTTAAATTTAAAAAATAGAGAGAAAATTTACAAAAATCTTCAGCTATTGATTTCAAAAATCGTAAATAAGAAATTCACAGAAACGTAAATGATTTATTGCTTCGAGGAAGAAAATATGCCAACGATGGCAACCCGTGGAGCAATACAACATAAGTTTATCGAAAGAATTTTTTTCTTCATTTTTTCATTGGGCTAGTTGTCTCCCTTTTTTCAATGGTGTTTTGCTTCAAATACTGTACAGTAACGACCGGCAACCAGCAACTCGTTCATAACGTTAAAATGACAGACAAGAACCAGACAGTGGGTCATGTGACTCCTTTTGAGCATACAAAAAATCGACCACCAAGAATTCACTATTTCTGCCCCACTCCCCTCCACCCACCCCCACCTCACTCTTCCTTCTCTATTTCTCTATCAAGTTATCTCTCTCTCTCTCTCTCTCTCTCTCTCTCTCTCTCTCTCTCTCGCTCTCTCTTTCTCTCCACCTTGGACCAAGCCCTAAGGTGTTGCGTTGAATCATTTCATCGTTTCACTTGTAGTACTCAATAATATCAATATACACAATAAAATGACAAAACGTCTCATCTGTTATTGGCTCAGATTTTAAGAAATTACAGCCAATACGTAGATCTAGATCAACATAATATCATTTTCTAAAGATTTCGTTCACTGTTTTGATATTGAATTAAAAGTAATATTTAAGAATTCGATGACACATTTAATTATGTAATGTACTGAACTTTCAAAAATGAAGCTTTATCTGCTAGGCCTAGATATATATTATTATTAGTATGCATGTAAAACAGTAAAAAGTCTGTACATGTCAGTATGTAGAACTAGATCTAGGCCTCTGTGGAGATGTTTCACGGGTAAACGGCATGACAGATTGACGTTAAATTTGGAGTTTATGGTATTTTAGATCAGGAAAAAATGTGGTGCTGTTAAAATATTGAAATCGTTCTCGAAAACGATTTTCTTTAAGTTGATACACGACTACTGTAACTGTTGTTAAGTTTCTCATACGATAGGCCCTTCCCAGTTTCACATCTTGGGTCGTTGTCTAAATTTAAAAACATTCGGTGTCGTTGTCTAAATTTAGAAATGACGATTTGTTTTGGTTCTAGGCTAGCAGACGATTTATGGGTCGGTTTTCCCATTGCCAATCATCACTTTGTGGCTATCCAGATTTCTTGCGAAACAACTAAAGTCTCCTCATTAACAAAGCCACCAGGAATTTACACAAATCAATTATGTCGAACCTAGATTTACTGTTTCCATAGTTTTAGGGCAACAAGTGTAACGAATTTATGCTTGGTGGATCCATCACTAGATCTAGATATCTAGATCTAGATCTAGATATCTGGTGCTAGATACGTAAAAATGATCAGCAGATCAGGTTCTAAATCTAGATCTAGATTTCGTCTAGATCTAGATCTCTTTATTTACATATTGTATGAGCAGACTACGTTTGAATAATATCTAGATCTAGATCTAGATCTAAAATATATATCGTTAGGCTATGCACGGGTTGAGTCTAGAATCTAGGTTTACAGCTATAACGTAGATCTAGATTTAGATCTAGATCTAGATCTAGTCACTGTACCCTCAGTGACGCGGTATCGCAGTGACGCTGATATAAAAGCATCACCCTTGATTAGAAAAGTGACTGATTTCAAGAGGTAGATCTAACAGGTTCTTTTCGAAGTCGTCTAAACTAAAATGTCCATAAATTGGGCTCAATTAAAATTAGTGAGCTGAAAATCAGGCTAGATCTAGATTATAGATCTATGTGTCAGTGCCACTAGGATACCGTGTCACTGGGGTTACATTGACGATATAGATCTAGAATCTAACTAGATCTAGATCTAGATTTTATATCGGTCTAGATTCTAGATCTAGATTATATAATCTAGATTTAGATCTAGATGTAGATCTATGTAAATTATCTAGATTCTAAATCTAAACTCTAAACTCTAGATCTAGATCTAGATAGATCTAGATTTCTAGATTAGATACGTTGAAATTTATATTTGACTAGCCTAATTTTCCATGATTCTGTTATATTTCAGCAATTGATATCGATAGATAGTCATGACTATAAATCAGTTTGCAGTACCAATGGACTTAATTTTTTTATTATATATTTTTTGTCCGTAATGGATATTTCATTCTAGATCTAGATCCTTCAAGATAATCCAGGTGAAACAGGGTTTCATTGCTAGTTTTCTATAAAGGCCCATTGGTTTTATATCAACATTATAATACCATCCTATATGTTCAATCATCATTCAATCAAAAATCATTTTTCGTCCCAGCAGTAAACGGGTAGCTAGATCTAGATCTCTTGAGATCCGGCGTAGGTAAGTCGGCGTGGCAAGCAATGGCAAACTACCACATACACAATGTTGTATGCCTTAAAAATTGGGACACCACTCCTGATTTCCTCTTCGATAATAAGCAGGGGGAAAAAAAACTTTACTTTACTTACTACATTGTCTGAGTATCTTCAGCTTTGGCGGAAAATTCCCGCAATACGAAAACCACGCCGTCCCTTTTCTTTGAATAATGTCCTATTGCGGCCATTTCTCCTTTAAGGCCGTTACAATAAGGGCGTGCTTATCCACACACAAAAAAAAAGGAAAAAGTTTACTTGCGAACCGTTCTGCCACGGTTTGAGCATAATAATATACATTCCACTCACTTTAAATAATGTCGCTGTTAAAAGATCATCTCTACGAATAAGAATCATTTTCAAAAGCAAAAGCAAATCATTACCATATAGATTTAAAGATCAAACATAGACCTAAATCTAGAAATCAGAATAAGATATTAATCTAAATTTGAAATATAGATTCAAATCTAGATCTATATAATATAATGATTTGGATCTATATTTTAAATTCATATTATACAAAACTGATTGGTCTAATATTACAATTGAACTCTTTCGGAATTTTTTTAGCAACAAAAATTCAACCAGATGAATATTTTATTTAGAATAAATAGAATATATTTTCGAAATAAATTTAGAATGTAGTGTAAAGATAATATTATAAATGTCCTAAATAGGAATGGTTTAGCAATAAATAATGAAAAACTACTGACTATCATTTCAATATCACAACTATGATAGTCCGTTTCCATCACATGTCAATCAAAATCACTAGTATTTGTAAAAGTTATTTCTATGCCAAAATTGAATTCTGGTCAAGATCTAGAATTTAAGCATAATCTAGATCAATTGTCAATCTACCCTCAGTGACACATTAGGCTACCCCCGGTGACACAGAGCCACAAAATCTAATGTAGAATACCACTCCTGATTTGAAAAGTGACTGCTTTCAAGAGAAAATAAGCCTTTGTCTAAACTAAAACATTCACACGAATTAAGCTCAATGAAAATAAGTGAGCTGAAAATCTGGGGTAGGTACTGTGTCACTGGGGGTACATTCAATCTAGATCAAGTTCTAATAATCAGTAGATAAATAAATAAATGTTTCTGAATGTACACTCACTTGATAATATTAAATTATAGATTGATCTAGATTATTCTAGACATATCTATATTTAGATCTAGATCTTGTTTATATTAATATCATATAAGATCTAGAGTGAAGAGAAGGCTAAATGATATAGACCTACATTTACGTAGAGCGCATTCTCTAGATTTGTATAAAAATTACAAATTCCCGTCGGTACTCACTAGTGAACACATAAATTGATAGGGGGTTAAATGAAACAGTTAAGCCTAGATTTATTTCAAAATGGCTATTGCATTTTAATTTGTGGTGTAAAGGAAAGACAATCCTTCGCCATTAGTCAACTAATGACAATCGAAAATGATGACTCCATCAATTGTTGAAGTTTCAGAGAAATGTGTGAAGCGTTTCTGGGGAATACTCTCTCTCTCTCTCTCTCTCTCTCTCTCTCTCTCTCTCCCTCTCCCTCTCTCTCCAACGTCAGTATCTCCATGATACTAATTATTCTGACTGCAACATCACACCATTTCTTAATCAATTTTCTTTCAACACCTGTATAAATTGAATTTTGGGCAATCCTTATAATAATTATTATAAAAGAGAGAACTATATTAGATAATTATGCACGTATTTAATTTATGAATACAAGATAATACAGAGAATAGACCAAAACTGCAAATAACCTAGAATATAGATCTATTAATTTCTAAAGATCCTTTCTGAATGTTTTAATTTTGTTGGCAATAAGCAAAGTCAGAATGGTGCCACAATGGTCTAAAGACTAAGACGTTGGACTCGCAAGGGATAGGTCGTCACGGGTTCAAATCTCATTGGAGACACCATTTGTTTTTATTATTTATATTTTATTGGCTATTGTGACGATAAAAACTAAATGAATAGTTTTCCTTCTGGGGTTTATTAGTGCAATTCTATTAAATTCTAATTAATTCTATTTTGTATTCCATTATAATAATATCTCTGTTTGCTACTCGGGGAACTGAAATTACGCACGGTAAGAATTACAAGGTTCTATTGTTACAAAGCCAAATAGAGCTGATATAACCCTGTAATTCACTGCTATTCGTCCGAAATATAGGACTATTGAGGCCATTTCTCCTCTAGGGCCGCAACGCCAGTGGCATACTTATCCCCTAAAAATCTGATAAATTATACTTTCGAAACGTTCTGCCACAGTTTGGGTATAATAATATACATTCACATTATCCCATCTTACTTTTCATTATGCTACTTACATATTAATATATCTTAATTTTACTACTTTTGAAAAGGAAAAAAAAGTGTTCCGAAGAAAAGTATTTGTTTTAGACTCTATTTTAATTCACCGGTGTGATGTTTACATTATTTATGTAAGTTAAACATTTGACTTTAATGGCAGTGATTATGGAGAAAAATGAGAAAGACCATACTGCTGGTAAAACTTGCGTGAGTTAGTTGGCTTGACACGTTCTCAGATAAGACCACTTTTATCATAAGCTCAAGATGTTCATCTCAGATAATACAAATTTATATTCGGTCTATTTAAAAGATTGGCATTTATATAGATGCGGGCACCATAAGGACTATAAGGACAGGTCGGTTGCATATTTTTAATTAGGTCTACTATCTCTGAGATGGACCAAGCTGTAAACAGCGTGACGCGTTGAGGAGGACACTGTATATTATGTTAGTTAATTAAGCTATTGATTTCGAGAGACTGACTTACCTTACCACTTATTATGACATCGATCACTTTGGCAATTTTCCGTCATCGCCATCTACCTTCTGCAATTTTGTAGAGGGGTGCTAGAGTCTGCGTTCTTTTTTATATTGCCCACCTAAGGGATATAAAGTCTGACTTTTTTTTTCCTCTTATCCTTCATTTTCCCATGCATCACTCTACTTTCATAAGAGAACAATTTTTATTCTTGACTGAAATCCCTAGATCCTAGTTTTCTTTTATTCACAGTCAATATTTGTTGTTATTCCGTGATTTATTGTTCCAATTTTTTTTATATATATAAAAAGAGGGGAAAAGGCCTGTTCTTTGTTGCGGTCGATAAAACAGTTTTGCTCAATTGCTTTTAAACGTTTCTCGTCGATTTCATTGATGGTCTAGGCTCTGTCACTGTATGGTAGAGCTGGTCAGTTTGATTTCGATGATTTTATATTGAGGGTTTTAATTATTCCTTCATTCTTTCAATATTTTTTTTGTTTCGATGTACTGATCTCTGCTTTACCATTGCATTTCTTGGAACTGGATATGCAGGTATAGGGTGCGCAGATAGCTCAATAGATTAGGTGCTCTCCTATTAGGCCAAAGGTCCCATGGTTCAAGGCTTGAATTGTAGATACATTTCTGAGGGGTTTCCTTCAGCTTCCTTAAGTTACTAGGATAAAGTGAAAGTCGTCCTATCGGGGACGGACTATAATCTAAGAGGTCCCACGCGTATGCAATCACCAAAGATGTTGAAATCGATAAACTCAATGCAACTGCATTGCAAGTAATATAATTTACCAGATGTTTTACGGAACAATCAGCCATAAGACTACTATGTTAGCAGCCTAAAGAATGATTCCAGCCCTTTGTGATTTATTAGTTCACCATAATTAATTGGTGATTTGAAAGTCCTTTCCGGATATAAATGTGAAAATATTATATAAACCCTGTGTGTAATGTTTTGAATCAACAATACAAAAAATAAAAGAAGATATTTTTCCTCATTTTTAACGGCATCCCATTTTTTACACAAAACAATTCTTGCAGAATGACAAGCACAATGTATGCTTTCATCTTTTGGCTGAGATGAAAAAAGAAGAAGAAGAAAAAGGAGAGATGCTAACATAAATTACATGCCTTCAAAGACGCAATCTATGAAAAGGTGGATGTTACAGATGTCATACAAATCTATTTTGGTGAGGAGTTCCCCGTAGAAGATTGAAAAATGATACCTTCTTGTCAAAGATATGAAACTGTCTCTTTAACCTCCTACGACGATCGTGGAAACAAAAAAGAAATAGAATAAATCAAGAACACGAATGTATGACCCCCCAAAGTGATCGCAATCCGTTAACACAATGTGGAAAACAGACGTTTATTTAAACAAAAATAAAAATCTAGAGAATCGTAGCCACGGACCTAATATCGATAGAAATGGGACAAACGCACGTGTGAAAGGGGGGGGGGGGGGGGGGGGGGGGGGGGGGGGGGGGGGGGGGGGGGGGGGGGGGGGGGGGGGGGGGGGGGG
>JASKDV010194907.1:0-11294 GCA_032466395.1 Aegires albopunctatus
CTCTCTCTCTCTCTCTCTCTCTCTCTCTCTCTCTCTCTCTCTCTCTCTCTCTCTCTCTCTCTCTCTCTCTTCAATTCCATTACATATATATTGCTTCTTTTGTTTTTGTCTTGTTTGTCTGACGAAGGGTTATACCCGAAACGTAACAGTTATTCTGTATTGTCTATTATTATTGTCGGGTATTTATATCTTTGTTTATTGATAGCGTCCTTTTTTTCCCCCTCCCCATAATCCAATAGTGGTGTTACTTGAATTATATAATTGAAAGTGGGTAACATACTTCCACAGCCACCTCTTTAAATATATGGATGAAGGTCGTCCGGACCCATAGATTTGGAAACAATGCTGACATGGTTGACAACAAAATGTTTAACTCAAGAAATGACATTATGTGATCTTTTACAATGGATTCAAGTATTTTACATAAAATACATGTTAACTTAAGGGACGATAGTTACCTAGACCACTAAATCCCCCTGTTTAAAGAGCTAACTTCCAATCATTTGGTACATAGCCTAATTTAAGGGAGTCATGGAATATAATTGAAAGTGGGTAACATATTTCCGCAGCTACCTCTTTTATTATTTTGATGAAGGACCCATAGAATTTGAAACATCAAGATTAAATACTTCTTTTGGCTATTTCATCTTCAGGATTTACAATATCAGATATATAATTACCATTATTGAGATCACACAAATAAGATAGATCAGCATAATCATATTTAAAAATACACTTGAAAAAAGTGATTTATAACTTCTGCTTTATCGTTGTCATTGGCGGTTAAATGACCGTTGGATATCTTTAAAACTCCAATTCCTGATTTCTTCTTCAGCTTCATAATCACATATTTCCTAAAGGCTTTTTGGTTTCTTGTTTTAACTTCTTTAGTTATTTTCTTCTCAAAAATTGAGTTAGCTTCAGTAATCCTACCTTTAGATGCATTTCTCATCTCAGCATATTTTTGATACTTATATGGAGATTTATGTCTCAAAAATTGTTTAAATAACTGGGTTGGTTTTTTTTTTCTATTTACATGTCTCTTTGCAAGTCATCCATTTTCAAACACCTCAAAAGTTAAAACCTGTAGTCGTAAGTGCAATTAAATTTGCAAGTACGGTTTTATTTTCTTATTCTACATCAATATCAAAATAGTCCCCATTTTGTAAACAGGCTAGTCTTTACGGTATGATATCATGGACTTAATTTCATTTATTTTTATTTTCATTTATTTTTTATTTATTTTTATTTTATTTTTTTCATAAACACGTAAATATTTGAACGTTAGCAATTGCTTTCAATGATTTACGTTATGTTTTACTGTATTCAACTTATGTACGAGTAATTAATAATTACTTCATTATTTGGTACTGATGTGCAGAACAGAGAAGTGTAGAACAAACTTTTCGATAAGACCGCGGCCATAACAGTAGAATGATCGAGACCTTTTCTAAAAAACTAAAGTCTACAAACTATCCATCATGAAAATAAGAAAAAAATGTCTGATAAGAAGAACCCAACTTCAACCTGCTTCCTCGAAATCCTTTAACTCCAGTATATTGATTATTATTATTTTTGTTATGCTATAAGTATTATGCTACTTAAGTACGAAAGTGCGTAATAACGAGCTCAGAAGAAAAGCTATGAACCGAAACAAGCTTCATGAAAAGATGATTCAGGTCACACCCAAAGGATACTCAAGATTTAATTGAGTTTGATTAGGACTAGAGTGAGACTGAGATTGTGTCTCAATCAGAGCTATGGAAGTTTTTTTCCGTGATATCTTTTATGTTTTCTTCTTCTTCTTCATTTTCAAATAAACTGACGAAACTCAACTGGGTTGAGTATTATTGTCAATACGCTAGAAAAAAAAAAGAGAGAAAGAAAAAAAGTGATAGTTATTACTGTATTATGTTAGCAAACTAATTATAATATGTAGATCTAAGTATTTCATATTGTAGCCTATGTTTAAGAGTATCAACACTTTCGCTACTTCTAAAATTTGGATTCAATTTATTCCACAATCTTATAGTGCTTGGAAAGAAAGAATGCATAATATGGCAATCATTTTTAGAGTCAGTGATGTTAAATGTCTGACTATCTGAGTTCCTAGTCCTCCTATTACTTTTGTTAAGTTCATCTATGGGGATGTCTATTTGACCAATAATTGCTTTAAAGAATATGACTACTTTATTTCTAGCTCTATGCTCCTCTAAGGGTATCCAGTCCAACTGTTTCATATAATGTATTGTGCTACCATGTTCATATGAATAGTTAATATTCTTTAAAGGTCTTATACTCATCTATTGTCAAGAATGGCTGCGATATTCTAAAGCTCTATAAAATTAAAATGTCCGTTATCATAGTTCATTCAATGCTAGTAATAGGCTGGCTTACTGAAGGACATGGGGATGAGACCACCAACCATAAAGTTGGTTCCTGTTCTCATAAAGACCTCATTTGTATTTGGCAGATTGTAAGATCCACTAAATGCCATGTCAGTGGAGGTGAATTGGTCACTGACCCCTCCTCCTAGGATGTTAGTTATGGCATCAGAATACTGAAACAGTAAACAACATTAATATAAAGCACACACTTAACACACACACAAAAAAAAGCTTAATGGACATTTCACAAATTATATAGACTTCATAATGTAAAGATTACTTTTTGTCACAAATGAATGGTTGATTGGTGAGCACTAGAACAGCAGTGTAGATGTGTGTTATGGAAACAGGTAAGGTGTACTGTGAGAGGTTTTTTTATTTCTTGAAGGAAAGGAGGTACATACGGGTCAATTTAATTTGATATGAGTGTGTTTGGGAAGGAGAAGAGATTTCTGCCATTCTAAACTCATAATGATTCTTAAAGATCGTAATCATATTGCAAAATACACAAAATCCCATTTATTCCAAAAGTTTTTCTGATTTACATAAATAATGATGTCCAATTGAATGAATAACTAACCAATGAATAAAGCAGTTGTCTCATATCTTCCAGGAGCTGAATGACCAACTCAGGTTGCATGCTATGCTGGGCCATCACATAGGCAGTCAATTCCCCGAGAGTCATATTGGCTACTTTGTGGGACAAAGTGGAAACCCCCCGAATGGTCAGACCCCTTCCAGGGATATATAACTGACTGGTGCGGCCAGCAATATCCACAGCGTTAGTCAGCTGGGCCCTGATGGCATTTGCTGATGAATTAGTGAGACATAGAAAGCGAACATCTTGATATATTATGAAATATTCATCAAATATTGTAACAATGCAAAAACAATGAGTTTGAATAGATGATCTGTAACCATCAATTTAAGCGATGGTCTTTTCTTTAAGGATTAAGTGTGCTTTTTCATAACAATTTTTGAGTTGATTGATAGGCACTCATGCCTTATTTATATTTTTCAAAGCCTATAACTTGTCTTAGCATTGACTTTGTATTATAATTAAAGGATAATAGAATAAATAGAAACACACCTCCTTCAATGGTAGAAGACAAAATGGATGAGTCATTGCAATGGACTATTGTTGATGGACTTCTGTGGCCCATAGCTTCAAGTATTGCCTTAGGATTCATCTCTGACTCAGTCTCTGAGGAGCTTGTCTTTAGCTGGTTGCAACGTTGAGCCTATTAGAATGATTTTTTTTAAAATCTCAAATTATGCGTAAACATCTAATTCATAAATGACAATGTAGCAAATGATAATAACTATCTACAAAAGCATTCGCAAGCATTAGAAAATTATTAAAGATAAAACAAAACGACCAATCTTAGTGCTATTAGGTTTTGATAAATTAATATAATAAAAATGCATCAAAAAAGATTATTGCTCTTGTATATGAAATTTGTGAGAAATGAATGAAGTTTGAAGATTATGATGCAAATATTAATAACTTTACCTCAATCTCTTCTAATTGAGTAAAGTAGTTCTCAATATCTGTTGTTTTGGCATTGTTGTTGATAAGGGATAACATCTGGACATCTCTGGTCGCAGTGGTACTAGTGATGAAATAATAGTAAGAAATGTATATACAACTCTATAAAGCAAAAAATAATCAAACTAATGTGTTTAATCATTCTGCAATTCTATACAGCAATCAATTATCAATTTGATCTTCCTGTGAACAATCTTAAAAACCATTGATTCCTCCTTTCTCTATAACTGAAAACATGTAACCCCACAATAACCAGTGTATCATGTCTGATACAGGAACTTCAGGTCACTGAAAACAAAAGGGCAAATAAGTATGGATGTATTTATTAATATTTCTGTAAAAAGATATTTTGTAGGGCTTTCCTTTGTAACACGGCGCTTTGTAGAAATATTAATAAGGGCATCCTGACTAATTTCAATGACCTGAAGTTAAGAATCAGATATGATCGACTAGGCATTATAGAGTTCAATAAAAATTAAAAGCATTGAAATTGATATCTTTAAATATATACTATAAAAATGGCCTACCTAGATTACTGATGATTACTATAACTAATTTTTTACTTTATGCTTGATGGTTAATTTGAATCTATAGTCGATAACAAATATGTCGATAAAATAGAAAGAAAATTTTTTTTCTTATTGAAATATTAGACAAATCAAGATTGTGCCCATAAGATTAATATTTACACGCTGAGTCAGCTTCACAAAGAAATTGAAAAAGTTTATGAACATCACAACTTAATGTAAGGATGAGAAAAATCATAGTTAGGATTAAATATAAATTAAAAATAATTACTCTACGGTTACAGATCGCTTCTTGCGACCAACACTACACGAGGAGACTGGATCATATATTTGGACTTCGTTAAGAAGTACTTCAGTTATACAACTAGAGACAGAGTTGGCTGTCGTGCATATATATAAGTCTGCTGATACTGTCAGCCCTGTTGGTTCCCTTCGGATTCCAAGAGTCAGATTGATGGCATTCCCAATGCTTTCAATAATAGTTGTCTGAAATAAGATTAAAATTAAACTAATGATAAAATGAAAACAATTTTAATTAGGCCTATATCTTGAAGCTAAACATTCTAATGGAACCCAATATAGAACAAATAATAAAATTAATTTAGCGCTATGTAGGGCTATTGTGTCTCAAGATATAATTCCTTATACTGTAGATTTAAAAATACATTTTTGAATGGCATTAAATTTAGCTTGTACTCAAAATTTATAAGGCAATATACAATCCACAAACCGTCTGATTGCTGACACTGGAGAGACCTGCAATGGACCTTGTCGTGGATTTGGATTCAAGAGTATATGTGAATCTATCATTACAAGCATCAGAAGTAAACGTGAATTCTAAGTCAGTGGAGGCAACAACTACATCTGCAGGTTTACAGCAGTGGATAGTTTTGCAGGCACTTGTCAGGACACAGTGTTGGTTATTTGATGGGAAGGAAATGGCACATCCTGGATTGAAGATATAAATAGTCATAAAATCACATGAATAGAAACATATGGAATGTTATTGTGTAAGCACATATCATAATGTTTACATAATGTCACAGCGGTCAAAAGCATATGCCCTGAGACTTTCAAGTGAAAGGTCGCCGTAAAAGGAGGGAGGTGATGGGGGTAGAAATGATAGAGATTGTCACTGAAGATTAACTTACTGACTGAAAGAAAGCAAACTCAAAAACATGTATTTACAAGCCAGACAAGAGTATTATCAATATTTCTGTCTATCACTTACCCACACTAGAAGCTGGCAGTTGGCACTCTTCCCATTTCCAAAACTGAAAACTCACATCTGTCGAAAGGAATAATGAAAATATTGACAATTGATTGCAAAGACTATGAAAATCAAATCAAAAGTAAATTAGAGTGGATGAAAAAGAAATGGGAAACATAAAGGTAGGACTCCTAACCATTACCAGCCACCTAAAAGTGGCTGTTGAATATGAATCATTGCCAAATAGAAACATATCTGGCGCTCTTCATAGATATTGATCAACATAGATTTTGCATGGCCATGAGAATAAAATCAAGATCGTGAGCTATAGAAAAATGACAAACGTGCACAACTGACTGAGGCTGAAATGATTAACAAACCTTTAGATATCAAAAACTAAGAACTTCATTTACTTAGAGACAAAGTTTGCCCTCACTTAAATATATAATGATATCAATAAAATATCAGCAATGATATGTCTAAGACAGCCACAGATGTCAAAACAACTTCCAAGTCTTTTTCTTAGGAAGTTTACAAGTGTTTTCGTCTTTCTACAATTTTTTAAAATTTAATTAGATGACGACTTCAATAGTGTCCTTTTAGCAACTTTACTCATCTTGTGATGATTTTGACTTGCGATGAATCAATTCTTTATCTACCTGCTCCCCAATCCAAAATTGTCCATACACCAGAGTCTATCTAAATCACTGCTGATATTGCTGCTCATCGGATTCAAGCAACGACAACCAGGATAGACTTTGCCCCATGGTGAGGCTGAATGCTCTAATGACTTACTTCAACTATTTGATAACATTATCACAAATTGGTCCATTCGGATTTCTTTTTTTGAAATATTTTACTATTATTTTGTAGGAGACTCCCACCTCAAAGTTGAAACTGCTATAATACAATCTTATAACATAAGTTCACTCTGCATGGGTGGGCAACAACAATTTGCCAATTGGGGAAAGGCTGCCACGTTTGGATAGACTGACACATTTTAAAGTCTTACATATTCATTACCGTTCAACACCAATGACAGAAACAAATAGCAAGTAAGATTCCTAGCTTTGAGCCCAATTCCATGAAGTTAGTTTGAGGTTGCAAACATCACCAAGACAACGCTTATATACAAGCATATTAACCCTTTTGTGACTGAAGGTCATGTCGCTTGCTACCGCACACTATTTTTCCTTTGGCGATTCTGCTTTGTTTACTATCACGTTTATTTACAACGAACACTATGGGTCCTGGCATCTTGGCATTATGGCTATATAGGAAACAATGACGAGCACTAGTCATAGAGTCACGAAGGGGTTAATTAAAGAAAACATTAATATTCATATCATGGATATCAACATCAAGAATGATACAATAGTAATAATATAAGAGTTTGCATGATGGTTTCCAGCTTCAAAGAGTTGATAGAAAAGTTAAAAATTACTAAAGGAAATTACCTGTGAGAGATTGTGTACTGCTTGACTGACAACTCAGTTGAGGTATGCGTGTGTCCTGATAAATGGGTACAATATCCTGACATGTGCTTCCCAGGCATAATTTCAGTGAAACATCTAAAACAAAGTTGATGCTATCTTTTTTCACATTGTATCTGATACACAAAGTAAAGAACAAAAAGAAAGGTTATTAAACAAGGAAAGCATGTAAAGAATGGGACATAAATGAAGGTATATGAACCAATTTAAAAAAAAAAAATTTTGTAGTTTAGTTCTAATTATTCAATTTCTTACACCTCCAATAGTAAATTGTAGTAGAATTTGTGAGTCTGAAGATTACAACAAGAGTTTACAAGACAATTTATGATACTACAAATTCTTAAATCTTATGAGATATTAGAAAATGATAATTCATAGAGGAAAAGAATAATTTAAAATCAATACTTCTAATTAAGTTGCGTTGGTTTTTTTTTTCAATGAGATAACTTTCAGTTTTTGAAATCATCAGAAGATGAGATCTATCCCAAAAATGAAAGCTAATCATATTCCATTCCATTTAAAAACATTTTGTTTTGACCACATCTAAGGAACTCTTTCATGAAAACAGGACCCCTAGCAAACTCATTGGAGAATAAATAATTTAATAGAATATAAATCATTTAAAAATCTCATAAACTGAAGAGAGAGAAAAAAACTTACTCCAGCCTTAAGGCATTGCTGATTTCAAATAATCCACTGACACCTAAATCAAATAAATACAAAACAAACTTAGAAAGGATATCAATAATCTGTCAACAAGGCACAAACAAATTTGCTTGTACACTACGACAAACAATTTCTGTTATCTAAGTTGCAATAAATCTATCAAACATCAACAGGAAACTGTACGAGATAATAATAAATACCATATTTGACTTTACAGCAATATCCAAAACATTTTTAAAAAAATAAAAATTTATACCTATTAAATGATAGGCAGATAATTTTGAATAAATGTCAATAAACAATATCAAATATAATGTAAAGGTTGGAACTTGCAATAACTAATTACAAACAATACAAAACATAATAATATTTCCCTTGAAGAATACAACATTTTGCTTCTTAAATATTCAACAATGTTTAATCAGACGAATTTATAAGGGTTATGTTTTTGTTTTTGAAAATGTCAAAATAGCATTCTATTGTCTTGATTGTCTTGATCCATCAAATTTCCATGCAATAATTAGAAATCATGATGGTCAGTTTATACTAACCATTCGTCCAATCCAGATTTGTTTCATTCAACAGATAATGAACAGGATAGATTTTGTTCTCAATGCCTCCCTAGTTGTCACAAGGATAATAGACATAGAAAAATCAATGCTAAGTTACCATGTCGAACACAGAAAAATTATGAAATAATTGAAAAATGAATAATAATGACTACGGTGACTCTTTAAGGATATCACTGATACAATAAAGTTAAAATATAACCCCCATTGACTTCCGTTTAATAAACTATACTAGATTGGACTTTGCTTTTCTATTTTCCCAATATCCTGGTTCCTTAAGGCTTTGCTTTACTGATACCCAACTGCTGGACGTCGTCCTTTTTCAACAGCCAATGCCAGGTTATGGTTCTTTGATAAATACTGCCGTATCTTACGTTAATGGCCTTCCTTTGTGATACCATGATTTTGGTGAAAATGTTTACAGAAAATTAAAATATAATTCTTATGCAAAGTGATCTCTAACAACCTGACATACTTATTTAATCTGAAATACAGAAGATTGGGAGGATTGCAAATCAGCTCTTCATTATTTATTTTTATTTTCTTTCCTTCCCTTTTCCCTCATTTGAATATACATCTACTATTATAAGGGTTGGGGTGATTTGAAACAGTGATCTTCTCAAAATAAAGGAAAAACTCCTGTCATTTTCCAATAGTAATTTCATATTTATCAGAATTCTCTTACAATTCTATGTTATCAGGTCACTCTTTTTCATTCATTACCTGAATGTAATAGTTGCAAACATTGAGGTCAAAGAAAAAGTTAAACGACATGTCCAAAATAGGAGAATAATAACAACAATCCACACGGGTGCAGGAAGATGACATATGACACACAGTATTGTCTCCCAGACTTGTTGGCAGATTAAACAATGAACTGTCACAGTCTGAAAAAAAAAAAGATTGAAAAATAGATAAGATAATTTTATGATGCAATTAATCAGCCTAAGAGACAATTCAAGCTTTGAAGGAGTATTCAATCACTACATTAACAAAGTTTAAAATTCTAAAAAATTGTTGAAATTTCAATTCAAGGTAAACCTTTATCACTAATCAATAAGTACATCAGTGAGAAAGTCTACGAGGAAAAAAAAAAGGATAAAGAGAAAAACGATGAATTGATCCTTATCTAATCTAATTGTTTTTGTTGCTACTTTACAAACAGGATTGACTTATCAAATAATAATATTTTAAAAAGTTCAAAGCAAATAGAAATTTCAGATGTGCTTAGAGCAAATAGGGTTTGAGGCAGAGGGGTTTCAGATAAATAATTTTAAATACATTAAGAATATGAAATAACCCTCTGCATCACTAGATATTATTTTTTTTCTTTCCTTCTATAGATTCTTGTCTTGTCTCTAGGGGGTTATTTCATATTCTTAATGTATTTAGTGCTTAGAGCCAGTAACTCTTCAAAGATAATCTGCGCTGAAGCAAGGTGTTATTATAATGCTACACAAGTTAGATGTAAAGAATGGCACTCGTAATTTCATATGAATTTGATCAAATCCCATGGTACCGCATACTAAACAAAAGTGAATTGTTTTGATAACACTAAAAATGGAAATCATTAAAAATTACATTTCTCAGTATTTTTAAAGCCTCATATTTCATTCACATGCATTTATTAATGTCTTACCATCTCTCCAGCCCCTTAGGTTGGGAATGTAGGGACTTTTGGCAATGTTACATTGAGTTCTTTTCAATTGCGGAGTCATTCCAAATTCATTTATGATCATTTGAACAGTACCAGGGTTGAGTTGAGAGCTGGCATTTTCCCCTCGACTGGTGGCAAAACTGTCCAAGTGAAAAGCTTAAAGAGGAATACAACATGAAAATGAGTAATTAATGAGAAAAGTAACTTCAATGGAGTATTTATACAAGATGAATCTTTTGCCTATACACACCTTGGTGTAAACTAAACTTCCATTTGATGGCAGGAGGAAAATCAATCAATCTTGTTGAAATCACAATGGGAAAGAGAATTTAAGGGTAGTGATAGACCAAGGCCATTTAGACCATCAATTTTGGTTTTTCATTTTATGAAACAAAATAAAATAAAATTTTGATATGTAAATGAAAAGAGGAACGATCCCTATTTAAGGGTTAACAGCAATGTTACCTCTAATTTTTCAGGTAAAAATTACTCTATATTACTCTAATTTTTCAGTCAGTGTGTACAGAAATGTAGCCATGTACAAAATCTTTCTTAATCTTCACTCACATCCATATTAATAAAGAACAAGGGCAAACAATCGATATAATGATTGTGCTTGTTAAAATTTTAGTATGCGCAGACTTTCAATGCCATTTCAGTCTGTGTGCGCAAAAATGTAGCCATGAGCAGACTTTCGATGCCATTACCGCGGGCACAGCTTAGAGGAAACATTGGTGAATAGCTCATTGTTTCTTTTAGCCTTTTCCTAATTTAAGCAGTATCCATTCTTTCTTTCAATGAATTGATAAAAATATAACATAAAAAATTGAAATACCAGCAAGTGTTGTAGTATTGGCTGATGGACAAATTTCAATTCTTTCATTCTGCATGAGAGTTAAACCCCCTGATGGATAATAATGCGTTGTTCCATCCATTGGGATTCCAACCTCAACACTGGCATCTACAAGGAAGGCTTCATTATATGGGGAGGTCTGGAACATGCGTTTCACTTTGTATCTGTAAAATAAAAGTGTTAGTGTAATTTAAAACAAGAGCCAAAACAAAACTTTCTACTATGTGTTGTAGAATGAGGCAACTTAGATGAGACATTGAAAACTAAAAAACACAATTGACAGTTTCAAAAAAGCAATATAAAATAAAATAAAAAATAAAATTCCACTTTATTCATCCCAGAAGGGAAATTTGTCTTTTGGTATTTACCGTCACAGAGCGTCA
>JASKDV010194918.1:0-11294 GCA_032466395.1 Aegires albopunctatus
AAAAAAAATATAGAGAGAGAGAGAGAGAGAGAGAGAGAGAGAGAGAGAGAGAGAGAGAGAGAGAGAGAGAGTGTGTGAATGAGTGTGAGAAAGAGTAAGTGAGTGTGAGAAAGAGTAAATGAGTGTGAGAAAGAGTAAGTGAGGGAGTGACAGAGAGAGGAGGGAGAGTAATGGGGAGAGAGTGAGAGAGAGAGGGGTGGGAAAAAACCCCCATAAAAGTATACTCGGTCTCCTAAAAGTAAGACGACTACAATGCAGGATGTCCACAAAGCCTGGGTACATAGAATATATGAGATTAACAATTATAAGAATAAAATAACACGAATATATAATGAAATGATATCCCCTATCATAATATTATGTACCCAGACTTTGTTGACACCTTGTAGTCATTTGATTTCATCTTTCACAATTACTGATACCATTTATATCGATGTAGGACGTCATTTCTTGTCCACGGTGCTATTCCAGAATGATGAGTAGTGGTGTTCAAATCCGGATAACCACTTACAAGCCCAGATTTAATATGACTTACTGACTTGACTAAAGAGCCTTTCGCATCTCTGTCTAAGTCTAAGGACTGTGAAGCCTCGGCAGCTGCTGTCCCCTTCAACGTGTTCTGTCGCTGGCAATATTTATAAGTATTTGAAGGTCCCCCTCGTTTTTAAGACCCATTAATATAATACATTTATACTGGTTTTTAAAATCTCGACCCGATTTTGACCCGCTTTCCGATTCTTTCATTCATTTATAATCAAAATCTGGGTCGAAACCGGGTCGGAGGACCAAGGTATAGGTATAGATCTGGACCAAACTCACATTTTTGCAAAACAGAAAATTTGGATAACCGGTACTCAAAAATCCAGGTCGATGCCCAGCACTAATAATGAGTGATGACGAAATTAGCGCGGAAAAAAAAATAGTTTTGAGCCGCTCCCGCTCCCACACACTCTCTCTCTCTCTCTCTCTCTCTCTCTCTCTCTCTCTCTCTCTCGGCGAGATGACTATGAAGGCCTAGCCTAGAGGACTACCTCTTAAACATCATTACAGTAAACGTTTGATATCAAAGCGCACTAAAATTTGACGCTGATGAAGATTCTGAATATGTTGACTTTTGGCACCCCTTCACTTTGAGTGTTGAGTACCCCGGCCTGCGATCCGACAGATAATATTCAGGACCGGCCTGAATTCAATGGGTCTCATCGTTCGTTGAGATTTTTTAACTGGATCAAGACCAGCTTGAGATTTCATTGAGTGGTTTTAGACCATCTATAGATATAAAAAAAAATGTGTAGTAGGTGCAGGGCTGCCAGATGATCAGAGTTCCTCGTGGGCAATTTCGACTTCAAAAGTGGCCAAATAGAACCTCACACTACTAACACTTTCACCCCCTTGAAAAACTCATCGGTTTTGATAAACAAAAAATCGACTAGACTAGGAAACAAAATGTTATTGAAAAAAAAAACCACTCACTCGCTGGCGATGAACACAGACTAGTTCATGAGTGAGAGGACAAGACACATTATTTCTCACTCCGATCAAAGCAAAAACGCGCCGGATTTAACCAGATCCTCATTAATGGGAAGGGTGATCTATTTTTAGAATGTTCAGCCAATCAGCGACGAGACCGGTCGAAAGAAAGCCAGGTTTTATCCAATGGCTGGCTAGTTGTAGTACACGAGTGATGCACGGTGTATGACGTTTTTTCACATGCGCTCATGAATTATTACAAGAGCGCACGTTCTCCCTCACTGTCTCAAACGACAAACGTGTTGGTTAGTCTAGTCTAGCCTGTCTTTAGGGGACCAGAACCAATCCTTTTGTTCGCGAAGAGAAAAGAAACACGCGGGAACAAAGACTTCATTTTTAAGTTAACGATATCAATATTCTCTCCACTGATTCGTTTTGTTCAGGAGATTATTTTTTTTTAATCAACATGGATAATTACGACCAACTTCCCACGACTGATATAATCGTGAACGACATAGACATGGACGTCGACGAAGGTTGCATCATCGATATCATCGAACCAGGAGATGATGAGGTAAGTAGATCCACGTGCCTGTTTTATGATCCTTCTTAATCTTAATCAATGCTAAATGAATTATTTTTGTTCCTTCCCTTCGATGTTAGAGTTTGTTTATTCAGTATCTAATAGTGGTATGGCATTTGGAAGTGACTTACTCTCTCTCGTCATTTATTAGGCCAGGAGGCTAACTGCTGTATCTACCGTTGTAAATGGCCCATCAGTGATCGGAAATGTGAAGCCGTTGAAAGAGAAAGACTCAGGCCTGTGTTCTAGAATGTCAGTTGATGGTGACAGAACTCATCGTTCATTGCTCGATCGTCATCAGGACAACTCTGAGTTGGAAAAACGTCTCACATGGATCGCACATGGTGCGTGTATGTTCTGATGTAATTAACGTTCTTGTTTCATGTGTCGCCGCATAGATCTAATCCCGTATAAAACGAAAGACAAAACCCAGCGCCACGCCTGTAATTTTTAAATAACTTATATGAAAATGAAATAGAATCTAGATCTAGATCTAGATCTATATATACATCTAGATCTAATATTTTATTAATTTCGTATTATAGAATTTCAAAATGTAAGCAATTTGTTAATAAATTATGAGAACCCCAGAAAATGCTACAAAAAGGAAGTCGGCGCACCTTCCATTTTCATTTCATAACCTACTTGGCTTACCATACCGTGAGATGGCATGACACTGACACTGACACTGACAAGCCGGCCGGCATAATCGAAGTAATTATTTGCAGTACTACTGCGAATACTATTTCCACGGCGTAATCGTTATTTGCAGTAGTGGATGCGCTTTCGAGTAATGTTCTTTTTTCAAGAAAATCGTCCAAAGAGGTAATTAAATGGATCAATACTACTGCGAATAACTTGCCAGGTTATTCGCAACACTACTGCAAATAACTGTAGCCTTATTCATAATGCTTTCATTACAATACATCGGCTAGATACTCGTATTCGGATTACCAGGAGGTAGTTTCACAATGCTCGTCGGTACGGTACGTTTTAAGCAAGTATCGATTCCAAAAAATATCCGATTCCTGGAAAGACGATCCTTGCATACAATTTAAAGTCATCAAATTGTAACCAGTTTGTAAACCTTGTTTCGATTTCGACGTTGGGTGGGATGAACTGTAAATTTGCCAGCTAATCTATCCGTATCATAAAAATAGATGACAGCTGGTTGAACATGACTTTTCATTGACATTAGATTAGACATTCGTTTCCTCATTTTATTTTAAAAAATAATAAAATATTATGATAGTCGGTAAGAAATTTGTTCCGGTTTATCCGAGCCCTTTCGCGAGGTCTTCTAAGTGTACGTATCTAAAAATATTTCAATGTTCATTTCATATTGAATTGTATGGACCGAAATCTAGAAGTTCAATGAAACCGTTTTGGTTGCCCCATACAACAAACACTTCGTCGCAAGTTTCGTGGAACCCATAACTTTGAGGTCACCAGCCATTAACTCCATAAAAAGCATTTATGATCACCCCCTTCCCCCTCCCTTACATAGAGTGGGTCCCGGTTCGTGTGGACTAGTTTCATGCACATAACAGTATGAATAATGTACAGGTACTAGTTGCTATCGGATGTTCTCGACAGGTCATAATCGACCACTTTGGGAGCAATCCCCTTGGTATGATCGAGTTGTCCAATTTCCGCTTCCGTCTTGATCTTCGTCATAAACTCTTAATGATACTCGTTCAAAGGTCAAGGCTGCATCGTTGACTCATCGGTAAGACTGCTGGACTAAGGTGCTATTACATAATATTGTTTTGCGAGTTCTAATACATGTACTTGGGGAGACCGGCCAAGAAAAGGGGTCCTAAGCTAATTACCGGTTCAGATTGAGAAGGGGTATTATTATGATTGGGTGAAAAATCGTAGTAAACTTGTACATGTAAGCATATAATGTTTCATGCTTAAGAAATCTTACAACATAATGCATTTGGTACACGTAGATATCCATGATCAGCCTCGTTATAAATACATCGATCCATAGATAAGATCAAGACCCATCTGTAGAAGTCGAATCACAATCACAGTCATGGGACTTTAGATAGGGCTATTTTCTTGATCATCAACACTAAGATGTAATCTGGCTGATTACATAACAAAGACGTAATCCTATTTGAATCACTTGGGCACATCAATTCTACTATCCTATTCCCCCTATCCTTAAGTTGCTAGGATAAAAAGTGCCAAGTCCTATCGGAGACGGACTATAATATCGTAGCTCCCATGTGGATAATTACGCATGTAAAAGAACCCTTGGCTGTTTACAAGGCAGTCTAGGAAAACCTTGACATCACCAAAGTAGTGGACATGGTAAAATTCAATACAACAACTATCCTATTTAAGTCACTTATGTACGTATTGTATTCCTATGTATGGCTACCCCTACCCCGTCTCTGATCAGTTGACCCCCAAGTAACACTGAAGGTAATAGATAGAAAAGACCCATGTTTACTGAGATATAGAGAAAAGGTTGAATATAGGGGTGGGGTTATCAATAAATAGGAATATATTATGTCCATAAGTGATTAAAATGGAAAACCATTCGTGTACATAATGTATTAAAGTAATTTTCTAAAATTGTTGTATTTTATAAATTGGAGCTCCAGGTTCGAATCCCGGTTGAGCGCGATGCTCAGTTCTTGGGAAAGACTCTTTACACGCATTTCCTCACCGTACCCAGATGTAAAAGGGGGTATCTGGCTATATGTAGTGGAAGATCTTGTCAGTATGCTAGTGTGGAGCGCCTTTCATCGGGTCGCACCGATGTATGCCACCCGGGGGGGGGGGGGGGGATTAGAAGGATTTTGGATTGCATGAGCGCCGTTAGTTGGAACGCGCTATATAAGAATCTCTTTTAGTTTCCACCTTCTCTTTTTTTTCTCTCCACACCGTCACACACTACATCTACATCTAGTTTAATACAAATTTGCGGGAAACCTTCTGGCCTTAATTTTCTTAGACACGTCATAAAAAGTTGTAACAAAGGCTAATGGTAATAACGCACTCGTAACTTTCTCAAGGTCATGCTGTGTGTATTGAGATACATGTATTCAACAAAAAGTTAAAGGTTTAATTCCCCATCACACTCACACACACACACACACACACACACACACACATAAATACATGTACATATAAACTCTACGTACGAATTAATAATGTTAAATTAATCATACACAAATTTAAGTTACACATCAAGTTCTTTCTTTGACGTCACAAACTAGCAGCCTACGTGGTATCAAACAAACACACACACACACACACACACACACACACACACACACGGATTACGTTTTTCCCAGATACTCTCTCTCTCTCTCTCTCTCTCTCTCTCTCTCTCTCTCTCTCTCTCTCTCTCTCTCACACACACACACATATAAACATGCATTGTTCACACCTTTCCTGCACGCTGAGACAATATTGACCAACACTACACTAGACATCAGCTGGTGAAAGATTAAGTACGTCTCGTCTTCTCCTCGCTGTACACCGAAGTCGAAAATACACTGTAGCCCCTAAACTAGAGCGTACTTGAGGCCAAAGTGACCGTGCTTAATGGTGTGTAGATTATATAGCAAAAAATTGGTCTGAGTAAGTTAGCATCCTTGAGGCCGGCGTGCTTATATAGGAGGCAGCTACTGTATAAGGTTTGACCCACTATTTATTTGTTATAGAGAGTCACAAATGTGAATCGAGCCTTTCACTCAAGGCTTAGAATATCACAGTGGGGGTCTAAAATAAACACATTCACATGTTGAATCGAACAACCTAGCAATTAAACCATTAATATTATGTTCACTGATTGTCTTAACACATGAATCATCATATCATATTAATCAACAAACAATCAAATCCAGGCATGATTGATATACAGTTGCATCTCCCTAATTCAGACTTCTCCTGACCGGAAGTCTCCATAATCCTAACACATGAGCTGTAAACGGAATTTTTCTTATTTATTTGTACTCTATAATCCAGAAATTCTTAATTCCAGATCCAAACACCTAATTTGGGAACAAAGTGTAATAAATATAGATATTTTGCCTCCATTATCAGAATGCTCTCATGCAACATTCCACATCTGGTAATCTCAACTAGTCAAAGGAAAATTAAATCTGGTATAAAGTATTCAGCTTTTATACATTTACCAGGATTTAGTTTTCCTCAATTTCATTACGATTTAATGGTACATAGAGAAGCTACAACTTAAACTGACCTCATAAATAACATAAACGTAATCAATAGAAGCCCTAACAAAAATAATATCTCGCTCTCACTCAAAGATGAAAATGATTTGTGGCCCCAAACACATTAAAGTCAACCTATTCATTGAGGGGTTGCCTTAAAACCCCCAGCACAGCTAGCTTAAACTCTTGTTCACATTCACAGAGCCTTAATGACAACTAGTTCTCAAATAGAATAAAATGAATATTCTCCCACCCCTCTACCATCTCCAATCCCTTCAAAACAACTATTAACTCATAATGATGGAATACTCCACCTCACAGTTTGTAAGGATCCAATGATCAAGATTAGCAGTGCAACAGCTGCTAAACCATCATATATGCAAACAACTGATGTTACTAATTTCAGCTCAGAATAAGCTGCACCTTAGAATGACCAAGAGAATAAGCAAGAAAATACAAAGAGAACTTAATTTTAAAGGAAGAGGAAGACAGAAGATCAATGACACCAACAAAACTGATACTGAAGATATCTTCTTAACAGTTGTAGAGGGGTATATATGCTTATAGACTGTCTGATGACTAGCATAAGTTGTATAATTTTTTTAGGCAGTACAGTGTAAATTCCAACAGAATTACTCTCATAATATAAAACTATGTTTTGAACCCTTTTTTATATCATTTTTCATTATCTTTTAAACCTGTATCACTTTGTTCAGAATGCAGACACTGTAAAGTCCACATTTTACTTACTTTATTTGTCTTGATAATCATATAGTGATTCGATATATTTCTTTATACAAATCATTAACATTATTATGATTATTATAAAAAAAGAAGAGAGATGGTATTAAGTAATTCTTTTAAAAATCATTGGCATAAATTAATTAAGCCTATAATGTGTCATGAAGCAAGCTGGGGGTGTCCATCTTCTTTTCCGGAGGCTTTTCCAGGAGATGATGATGGTGAATGTGTTGGTACATCCGGCAAATCCTCTGAAACATAAAACATTAATTTTTAAAAAAAAGTTATCTAGGAGCTTATAAAACCTTCCTTTTCTTCAAAGCAGTTTCCATCTTTTATTTTCCAAGATTCTAGGCCTACACATAGATCAGTATGTCTAAACTTTGGCATTTGGTTTAATACAATGGAAACAAGTACAAAAGACTGGTTCAGTAGAAGATCTAAATAAATTCCACAACCCAAATCTTTATCGGGAAAAAATTCTAAACCCACATGATTTTTCCAATTCTTCATGTCCTGTGGTCTGGAGACGTTTTCTGTCTGATTTGAACTGTCCTTTACTGATAGCTGACATAATGGCTTCCTTGTCTCAAAAAAGTATAAAGAGTTCCAGAGGAACTGTCATGATCCCTGCATATTGTGTGATTTAGACTTTACTTTCTTAACAACTCCGTTGATTATCTCGGCCTTTAATTCGTGAGAAAAGCATTTCCGTTTCTTTTTAATGGAGCCATCTTTTCCTCGGTCTTGTTGCTTGTGCTGTCTAGGCCTAAACACGTAGAGTCCTATCGCACCGGCACTGTAGAACTGGTGAAGTGGAGGCGTCAGCGTCAATGATCGCAAGGTATCGGGAACCAGAATCACACACTACACGCTCTCCTCTTTTTACTTTTTTGTGCTAGGCTATGCCTATGACACATCAGTTTTGGAGTGGCTCACGTAGCTTATAACACATCTCTCTCTGCAGCCTGTTTCACCTCACTCATCAATGGACTAGCCAATCACAAAGCCACACCGCTGACTGCTGTTTGGAGCCCGCCTACGGCACCCACCCCAACCCCATTCCCCCAAGTACCGTAAACTATGCCTATAGCTCGCTCGATTTCTCCCGCTGTATCCGAGTTAGGGCCTTTCCTTGCCCCGCTGTATCCAAGCACAGGTAATAGAGTTTACATAGTAAAAGAATAGGGGACACTGGTAAGATCCCGCTGTAGCGATGGTGCCGCTATAGTCATGTACTACTGTATAGCCAAAAGATGTAACCTTAAAAAAAATTTGTTTAATTGAAATTCGAAAATCACCTTTATTTTAGGCCTAAATCATTAATGCTTATACAGACATATTTGGATAATACCATTAACGCAGTGTTGCAATGATTCCCAGGGACAACACCGTGACAAGATGGACTGAAAATGTGACAAGTTTTTAAAGTATTTCTTGTGGTTATTTCGCATATTAATGTCTTTAATTATAAGTATTAGAGCATAAGGAAAACTACCTCTCTGCATCCTGAAGGTCTGCCTTAGTTTGATCCAAAAGAGTTATTTGGGAATTTTGATGTATTACTTGCTCTTGACACCTTTCAATTTCTGCCCTGAGAGAAAAGAAAGAAAAGTAAAGGATTTTGAAAAACTCTTCTTATTTTTTTTTTTAAGATAAAAGAAGATAATAAAAGGTAAGTTAAGCAGAAAACCGTATTGAGCCCCTAAATGGGCATTGGGCAATTTATTTACTCATTGGCTGCATTATTTGCAGAATAATATCTCTTTTTCTCACATTCTCTTCGCTCTTCCCCTCTTTGCCCCTACCTACAATTCCACACACCCCCACCACCACCACCAATTCTCGCTCTCTCTAATCATGATTAATGATTCATTAAAGATGAAAGTATAACATAATTATATCAAAAGTGTGTATTATTGTAGGTAAAATCATAAGATTTTCCATATGCTATTCCTACAAGTACAAGATATTTCCATAGTGAATCCCCCAACGATAAACTATTTTTAGCAAATATTAGAGATTATAAATTTTGTTCGTCAACAAGTACATATTTTTTTCATACCTTAGCTGTTTAACGTCTCTTTCAGAATTTGTCCGTTCCTGTTCAACAGCTTGGCTGTGCATTAAAGTCTGGTGGCGGACTTGAATAATTTCTTCATCACTTTGTTTTCTAATTTCCATAAGTTTCGATTCCTTTTCTCCTAATCTTCTACAAGCATCTTGATAATCTAATATTGGATAAAAAATAATAATAGCAATAGTGACATAAAACTAATGAAATAAAGTTACTCCTAACTAATATACATGTAAATGCGGATAATCTAAATTCCTGCTGTTCACGTCATATATTTTTGAAAATTAAGCTAAATTTAACAAATAAAATAGCTCTCCAAAACAGAAGTATCAATAATGAACCCTAAAGGCCAAAAATGAAGTTCCATTTAGTTTATCAACCATAGCGCTTACCAAAGTCTACTTATTGAGTATTTAACTTTAGCACAACAACCCAAAATTGAAATCCTTTAACCAGTTTTGCTTTTTCCAAGAAACTTTTTAGCTATCTGGAGGAAATTATATTTTCATATATTTTATTTTCCTATCAGAGCCACTATTGGTGGATGGACATCCTTCAATCATCATATTGGTATGATTGTCCAAATCACTCAAATTTGTCAAATAGATTGACAGAACTGATTAAGATAATTAAGGGAATCCTTAATTACCTAGAAAACTCAGAAAATGAGCTTTGCCTGATTCATAAGACAGCAACATTGCAAGGTATTGCCCCTCAAAATAATAAAAAATCACCTTAGTAAAATCACCACCGTTATGCTGTAAAATCCTCAACACATGCAGCATGTTAAAAATCATTAAAGAGTGGTAACCTCCTACGCTTATCTTCAATTGGGTAAAAAAAACATAAACTTTATGTTTCCAACAAATTTTTTTTTTCATTTGTGCATAATAATTTGTGACAAATTGGCATTCCATGGACCCAACGGTGAACCCAAAATTCATTTAAAAAATGAAAGTAGCACTTTCCAAAGTACTTCAGCCTCTTTCTCGATCTATCTGATACTTGAGTTGATGATAGTAAGTTTATTTACAAGAGCTAATTCATCTGTGCATGTCCACTGGTAAGGTGATGGAAATAATAATATGCCATTTCAAGGTTAACAACAAAACTTCAAATTTTGTTTTTACCTTGTCTGAAATTATTAGGTCAATTTTTTTCTTGAAGCTAAAAACTTAATAAGAGGCAAGAGAACTATGAAATGATGTAAAAATAGATAATTATGGCATGTAACTATACCAATGAAATAAGTGCACAATTATAAAAGATTTAAGATAATTAGGAAACATGAATCTAGGGTGCCGATCTTTTGATAAAGCTTAACTAATGGAAGACCACTCTTAGTGCTTGAACTTGTGATTAGCAGGAATGTTAAGAACACCCATCGTAATATAGCTAAATATAGAGAAAATATCATGGATTGAAAGATGAAGTCCTTACCTTTTAAAATAATATCCTTCTGGTCCTTGACTTGCTTTACATTTTCATTGGCAGCTACCAGCTGTCCTCGTATCATGTCCATTTCCTTGGACATTTCAGCCATTTTGCCCTTACTTTGTTCCCCTCTAGCCTCCAGCACTTTGATTTCCTCCTATAAAGTATGTGAATATAAGTGATTGTAAATTATAATATGTCAGAAATATCTATATGTGTGACATTGCTTATACACTGTAGTATACTGTTAGTGTTTCTGTAGCTTTTGTGTTTTTTCACGGAGTAGGGATGCTGCCCCTACGTTCAACCCCCAACCTGGAGGACCAGGTACTAAAGAACGGGAGTACAACTTTTTGGCTATTTAGTCGCCTTGTACGACATGTTAGCATCACATTGGGCATATTCTTCTTCTCTCCCTACTGAGAGATCCCGTTACCCACACGGGGATGGCCTCTTCTATGATTGCTAAATTCTTTCTTAGCATTAAAAACGTTTTAGAAATCATTTCAAATCTTTGTGATTGCCGATGCCCAAGGTTTAGAATTGTTTACATTTCATAAAAATTGGAGGCATATGCACATATGTATGCTAACTGATTTCGGTCGCGAAATCAAACATCTCGTATGCTTCCTCTCAATGACTTCACTAATTTTGAAATCCTCTTACATTTACACCGCACCCAACCCTTATTGAAAAAATCAAAATCCTCTCGGTCTACTGCCAGACAGAGATCATTTTGTGGCGCCTGGTGAGATTTCATTGCATTGTCTAATGTACATGTACATCGGTA
>JASKDV010194929.1:0-20633 GCA_032466395.1 Aegires albopunctatus
AGAGCGAGAGAGAGAGAGAGAGAGAGAGAGAGAGAGAGAGAGAGAGAGATGGGGAAAGGGGTGAACTTACATTACATAAATGCAATACATTTTGTTTTAGTTAAAGGACACATGTCTTTGATTTTGACACATGCATATAAACAAAGTTAGGCAAGGCTTCAAACAACATTAATTAATTTGATGACAATATACTTGAGAGATTCATTTAATATAGCAGAAAAAAAAGTTCATACATTATATGGATGTAAAGAACAGCTAATGGTAATACATCAAAGCAAAGAGGCTTACACTTCAGTTGAGAGAGTATGTCTGAAGTCAACTTGTTCTACATCTTTTTCAGGAGAAGGCTTTTCTGGGATTTCAAATTCAGCTGTTTGAAGTTCATCACGGAAATCAGTTTTCTCTTCCTTGATTTCTGTCATAATAGATGTTTACAAATATGAAAGTGTGAAAAAATGCTACAATTTCAAAGATATGTCAAATAAATATTTATGTCATCTTAGCAAACATCATCATACTTTCAATAATTATTTTGATATTTTAGAGTAACATTTTCATATAATGTCTCATCTTACTATATATAATAATTTCTAGTACAATATAGTTTTCACTTCCTAGGCCAACAATTTACATATGTTTTTTGCATGGCTGGATTGATTCAGTATGACAATCATGGGAAATTTTCATTCATCCAGATTAAAATATATTATTTGATCCACAAGAGCCATTCCATTTCATCAAAAACAAAGGTAGAAACAGTCTACAACTTACTATCAACAATCAAGGAAACTGTTACGCTCTCCTCCCCGAGGTCGTTAGATGCAGTTACTTTGAAGGCTCCAGCATCTTGTGGAGTAGCTTCAGAAATAACAAGACTAGTATGGTAGGTGTCTACATCTTTTGTGAAGGAAGTTTGGTAACGATTATCATCTGGTAGTTGTGCCCCATCTTTGGTCCACCTTATCTGTGAAATGTGAAGTAAATCGAGATGTCTAATTGTCTTAAAAATTAAATATAACAGGTTTATCATAGAAATTTGACCATATCAATACACAATTGTTTAAAAAAAGTCACTCATATACATTTTTTGCAACAACAGTTAATTATTACTCAAAGTCCTGTTTTAAAGGAAAGAGCATACCTCAGGTTGTGGCATAGCTTCAATAGAGGCAGTCAAAGAAACTGTCTCATCCTCATTTACAGTTTGGAAGGTTGGTTTAATAGTAAATACAGGAGCAAGACCTGATGGTTCTTCTTCACTTACATCAGCAGCTACAAGAATGAGAAAACTCAAGAATATTAATTGAATCATTGGAAAAACATGACAATAAAAATGAAAGTATGTCAAATACAATTTTGCAAATGCTACAGAAATTAGAAAATGACGATTCACGTGTCAACTGATTCATTTAATCAACTTGGCTTTTATATCACATATGGAATATTTTTATAATGAAAACATTTTAACTCTTTCCCTACTGGCCCAAATCCACAGTTGGACCAAGCCATTTCTTAATGACCCTGACTGTTATAGAAATATGGTGTTTTTATGATCTTGTTTCAAATGAAAAGTTATAAGTGTTGCATATGAAATTGAAAGAAAATGAATCAGTTTTCATAATATGAGGGTTGGAACCAATTTGACAAATAATTGTCAGAGATAATAGGTTGGGAAATGAGAAAAATAGCAGAAGTGCAAAAACGCAAAATGCGTTTCATGGGGTAAAATCGTTGTGAAAAAACCCAGCAAAATGCGTTTTTCGGTGGGGAAAGTTAAAAGATCCTTTAGATGATAACTAAAATAAAAATTACCCAAGACCATAGGTCAAATGAATTAATCAAAGATAGATACTATCTTGCCAAATTAGCGAATGACCAAGATATCAAAATAATAAGCATTTGCAAAACAAACCTTCGACAGAAAGAACAGCTGAAGAAGTAGCAGTGCCCATTTCATTTTTAGCAACCACCACATAGGTTCCAGCATCCTCTGGCAAAACGTCATGGATATAGAAGGATGCAATGTTTTCTTCACTGTAAGCAATGTCAAACTCCTCTGAAGGATGGACAATCTCTTCATCCTTGTACCACGTGATGGTTGGGGTGGGAACTCCAACGATCTCCGCTTCAAATTTGACTTCATCTCCATCTTGGGCAGTTATATGGGACAACTCAGATTTGATGATAGGAGCATAGTATTCTTCTTTTACTTCTGGTTAAGATCAATATCAAAGAAATTGCTTATTAGATAGGCTTTTTATACTGATTTATTGTTGAAATGATAAATAAAATGACAAATTGTATAAATAATATAATCTTCTTCTCTTGCAATTTTTGGTAATTGGAAATATTGTAGTAACATAAGAATTTACAATAAAACTCGTATATTTTCATTAAATTTTAGATGAAGTATTCTACTGTCGCAGCCGGAAGATGAATAAATAACCCTAATGGTTGTGAAAATACAAAAATAAAACGCAAAAAACCCACATAACAATATAAATAAATATATTAATTATTACAAAAAAACAAAAATCAAAACTTTTTGTTGTCATGGGCACTATATATTGACCATGGAAACCAGCAATTTCATAGGCCCTCTGCATAAAGTTACAGTTATTCACCATGATCATATCAGACACGTTCCGTTATTCGGTGTAATGCAAATTGGCGAGGACTGCATTATCCTATGGGTCATTCAATGCAAATGTTCTTGATAATCTTTGTAAAACAATTGTCTAAGAGTACAAGTAAACAGAGGAAAATTGATAATAATTCAGATCCATGGAGAAAGCATGGCATACCTTCAACAAGTGGTCGTTCAAGAGGAATTGGAGATAATTCCTTCTTGTCTTCATCTGATTCAACTTCTTTCTCAAGTTCTAAGAGAAGACAAAAGATTAATACATTCTAATAACAAAATCTTTACAAAAATTAAACATTTGATAGGATGTCTGATAAGCTCTCTGTTAATATAGAAACCTCCTAACCAACCTAGAGTTATAAAAAATGCATTACAAAACAATAGAATATCCTACCAAAATAAATAAAAAAAGGCGTGATTGATTATCATCTTAAATTGCAGTGACAAATTTTGAATAAAGATAGATATTGCTAAGTAATAAAATTCAGTTAAACAAAAAGAAAAGGTGGAGAAGAGACAAGGAGAAAGGGAGTGTTTCCAATCGTACCTGCGGTGACAAGTTTTTCCTTCTCTGATAATGATTCTTCCTTTTCAGCTAATACTGTAAAAATACGAAAAAATAAATAAATAAATAAATAAATAAAGTAAAACCTTACATTCAAGGTCATCAAGAGATAATGAGTTTATAAAATGTTTTATGTCTGCTCTTAAGATGTTGGAAATTTGGATGAAGTAAAGGTAAAGGGGAAAAGGAAGGGTGGATATGTAGACATTGAATATAAGAGGATAGGTTGGAAAGAATAAGAGACATTGGCTTTCCTAGTATAATACTGTGTACGACTGACAAAGGTATAGTTTCATTCATTAGGCATAGACAAGAACTATTTTCATATCAATCTATTTTTCACATATAATAACTCCATTATAAAAGATTGATTATATGGAAACTCAAAAGAGGAAAGTAGGCTTTAAAAATGAGCAATAATTTAAATTAAGATTGACAATAATTTAAATAACATTAGAAAAACAAGGTAAGGAGATATTGAGTCGGATAGTGTATATTAAGGAGAGTTACTCTTGTTTTAAAAAATGTTCTAACATATACATATATATATATACATTTATATCAATCATAACATATCCTTATTAATGCATTCATGTTTATGCCATGGATTATATGCTTTTGTTTTTATTATGTAAACATGTGAATGGAAGTTAATGGCAACTCTCCAATCAGATTAAATATTCAGCATGCAAAGGGGAATAATACAAAGTACATATTATTAGGAATGTAGTCAAAGCTACATTTACCCACAGCATGTAGTTTTACATAATATACTTATTCTAATCTTAACAAAGTAGCAGTGAATTTTAAGGAACTTGAAATAAATAAATAAATAGATAAGAAAAATTAACTGATAGGCTATGATTGGTACAATCAAGGGGATGTAAATCTTACTTTCTTATTTCTTGCGTCTTTAATAGAATCAAACTGACAAACCATACGATATGTAAGAATTAACAGAAAGAAAACATATACCGGTATATTTCTTTGACAAAGTAATTGGGCTTTGACCATAAGATTTTAACTACAGTTGAAATGATAATGGTAATAAATTATACAATGAAAAAAAAAATAATGAAAATAAAATATATAAAATATAGGAACTTCAATTTTTAGGTGTTTCAGGAAGAATTTGGTTAACTATCTTAAAGACCCCTTATTACAAGTGTTGGTAAATATGTACCTATATATCTTAAAACACATATCCGATTATCACGCCATGCATGATTATTGTTGTGTCCTTTAAAATGAAATAATATGTGCATGAAAACCAAATACCAAGAATGGTGAAATATAATATTAGGACCATATCATATAATAAATGTTTAGAATTAAGGAAATGGGGTTGGGAAAGAGAGAATTAACAAGAGTTGTTTATTTTCTCAGAAAAATAAAAGCAAATCATCATCAGTAATTTTATCTAGTAAATCAAATGAAAAGAAAGTGATTAGAAGACATAACGAAAGATAATGTGAAAAAAAAAAAAAAATCCCCAACAAATTAAACAAAATCAACAACAAATAACTAATATGTTGAAAAATTGCATAAAAAACTGAAAATGGGCAAATATGAACCAGTAATAAAATCAACTGAATTTAAAGACTGATGATGTTAAAAAGAAAGAAAGAAAGAATCAAAAGAAAAAAAATCACCAGCTACGCCGTAGAAGCATTTTTGTGAACAAATTTTTCAGGATTATGTTATCGATATAACTAAAACTATGAAACTAGTAAAATGATATACAATACATTTACAACACTTTTTCAGCAAACAAAATATAGGATTTTTCTTGCATGTTCAAATCTAAATTAAAAGTGACTACTTTTGCATTCCTCAAGTGCAAAAATGACGAGACCATAAGCAAGTTTAATTTACCAGGTAAATTGTCACCACAATGTGCATGACATTTATAATGATATATTTTATTATACAATTGTTGTTATGTATAACATTAATACTTTCCAGCAGTGTTCATAATATAATTATCATGCCTGGTGCATTGGATGGCATGAATGTGCGCAACATTGATCATTCCTGTTACAGAATGTATTTCTGGACTTGAAACCATAAATACCTTCATCTTTTCCTTCTTTCCCATCATCTCGAGCTTTCTCCACTGATCTTTCACAGGTGGTTTTAACAATGCTAAAATCATCATCATTGTTGTCAATGATCTGTTGTTCAGAATCATCATCAAATAATGTAAATTCTTCTCTTCCTTCTTTCAAGGTGATTGATTCTTCTAGTTGAGATTTAACTTTGTCTAAGTAATCCATTTCTGTCAGTTTTATGTCAACATTACTTTCAGGCAATGAAGTTTTATCACCACTGGGCAAGACAACCTTGTCTCCATATAAAAAATTGTCATCCGGGGACTGTACCTTTTCTTGCTTGTGAATGGTTTGCTCTACATAGCTAACTGATTCAGTTTCTTGAATTCTAGGTATGATGCTCTGATCTGATAACTCATTTTCACAATGAATATTTTTATTATTTTCAAGTTTAACTTCTGTTTCTATAATTTGAAGATTCTGCATTGTTTGTTCTTTTGGTTCAAGTTCTCTTGTTCTTGAAATATTTGTCTCAGATATTCTTGCTTTATCATTTTCTAGTGTTGGTACCTCTTCAGGAAAGTCCACAGTTTTTTGCAAAGGCCCTTCATCATTTTTGTGTTCCAAATTCTCCTGTTTATTATAAACAATACTTTGCTCTAATGTTTCAAATATTGGTTCATGTACCACTTTGATTTCATTGTCATGGACCTCTTTGTGGTAAAGAGAACTGTCACTTTGAATTGCATTGGCTTCCTGCACTGCATCATCTCTCTGAAGTAATAGTTCACCATCCAGATTTCTAGAGAGAGTTCCTTCTTCTGGTTTTGATTCAATGACTTCCTGAACCTCCTTTAATGACAGACACCTTTCACTTTGAGTATCAGTATGTTCTTTATCAAGTAGATCTTTTTGTACACTCTCAACATCCAATATTTGAGTTTCAGATTCAAATTTCTCAACTGATTCAGTTACTGTGTGATCGTCTAGGTGTGAATCAGATCTGTCACTTTGACCCCACTTCCTTCTCACAGTATCACCTTTCTCCATGCCCATTTCTTGATCTTCTTTTAAGTCATAACTCAGCGTCACATCCTCTTGTTTGATTTCTTGAAGAGACATATTGTCATTCCAGGGATAATTAGGCCCATTATCTTCAGACAAAGGCAATTGACCGTCCTCAAGACTTTTTTCTGATATAACTTCAGCTTCAGCGTTTGTTGATGCATTTTTATGTACGTCCAGATTTTCAATCTCTAATTCATTTTGCTTTTGAATGTTATTTGTATCTTTGACTTCTTCAAAAACTGATATGTCTGACATATTATCCTGGTCATCTTGAGAACCAGTGGGAGATGATGAAAGGCGGTCTCTTGACGATGAGAGACTTAAATCTGGAATTGGTATTTCAAGTGACATTGAACTATTAGATCTTGCCCTGGACTGAGAGAGACGAGCCATGATCATATCAGAAATCTCTCCAGAGGCCAGCTTGATGCTAACATCAGTTATATTTTTATTAGCAGCATCTGTATGCACAGTTACAGATAACAATTTTGCAATCTCAAACACAGTTTCTTCGATACTTTCTGTTTCAGCCAAGGAATCTGGTTCTATTTTAAGAACAGATACATTTGATGTTGGTTGAGATTCTTCTTTCTCTGGAGATGTGTCTTCTATTCTCTCTATGTCTGCATTATCTGCAGGAAGTCCTGGTACAGTGAGAAGTTGTGGTGTTGATGATTTTCTTCTGAAACCAAGGCGAGGTTTCGTCTCTATGTCACATGATGCAGAGACAGATTTTTTTCTTTCTTTTCCATCATTCAATACAACTTCGGGTTTATGTGAAGGCTGATTCTCATTGAAAGAAATATCTATCTGTAAAATAACATCCTCATCTTTATTTTCATCTTTAGGGATCATGTCGGTAAAAGTTGAAGACTCTGCTGCAAGTAGTTTTAATCTCTCACTAATTGGCTGTTCATCATCATGTAAGAAATCTGTGTTAGAGAAACGTCTTGAGCTTTTCCTTGATCTTCCACCCACTGGCATGGGTTCATCAAAGAGTGGTAACTCTACATCTCCACAGTTTGACAGTCGTCGTACAAGATGTTGTGTCCTGTCTTCATTGACAGAAATATCAATGTTTACAACTGGAGTTGATTTGTTGCTTGGTGCACTGGAAATCAGTATATCAGGGCATACAATTGGTGTGCCTGGTGTTTCAGTATCTTCTGAATAGGAAGAATTTTCTCTGGCTGGAGACTCAGATAAATCATTTATAAATATTTCAGGTGACAAAAGACGCGGTCTTTCTCCCTTCTGTAAATTATTAATTGGGCTTTCAAATACATCTGATTCATTAAATGCAGTTGGGATGACTTCCAGAGTATTAGGATGTCTGATCTTGTCTCCTGATTCAGAATGTAATTCAACAGATTCCTTATCATGTCTCTTGGATGTAAAAACCTCAGTGTTCTCTTTGTCAAATGAGCATGGGAGCAAATTTGTTTTATGTGGCACAATATCAGTTGCTAAAGGAGGACATTCAATTTGTTCTGGTTCAAGAACATCATCTTTTACTGAGAAAAATTCATCTCCTAAGACTGTTTCTGCTATAATCTGACGCGCTACATCAACTGCAAATGCTTCCACTTCAATATTCTCCTTAATTGGTTCATATTTAGGGAGTAAATCAAGAGCCTTGGTGATTTCTTTGTTATCAGATTCAATGTCGTCATTTGTTGGAAGTGTTTGGTAAGAAAGATCAGTGGATTCAGCCTCAATAGGATACAACTGGTTTGGTGCCTTTGATTTCACCACAACCTGGTCATCATCATCATTTTCATGATCTGTCGGTGACCCTTTTAATAAGGAAAATCACATAGTGTAAGTTGCAAGAAACAATATTTACAGCATAAAGCAACTTTTAAGTAGAATAAGATATTGAAAGTAGAGAAAGGAAGAAATATATAGAGAGGCTTTGCAAACATTTAAAAAAAAAAAAATCTTTTCAGTCAATGTGCTTTTAGGTGAGCTTTTTATAATTTGTATTCTTTGAGGAGCAGATTATATTCATTTTTTTTTCTTTGGTTTCAATCAGATTCTTTTTAATGGCCAACAAAATGCTCCCTGTTTTAACTTAATTCCAGGATCTTTGTGCCAATAAACCTTTGCAAGTTATACATGTATAAAAACTGCAGAATTTGTAGAATCTACTCATGGAAACATTTGATATGATGAACCTCATGATGAAAAAGTTATAGTGGGGCAAAGATATGCAAAGGGCAAAAGGGAGATACTTCTCTGATCTGATATATCAGATAATGGTCCAGAAGGATGGCACTTAGATCCGATATATTGGATTGATAAGTTAAATGAGCCATGTCAACCATATTGATGGTCCACCATGAACATGGAAGAAAGCATAACAGATAGGATGCATTTCTGTCTAGTTTACACACGACCACAACAAAATAATTCTTAAAAATAGTAAAATCTTTCTCCTTTTTGGCTCTCAATTTGAGACAAAACCATATACATTAAAAAAGAACCCAGTTTCTATAAGAATGACAAATGATAGAAAGATTTTCAGCCATAACCTGATAAATTATGGATACTAAATTTAACAAAGAATTAAATGGAAAGGTCAAGTGGATAATATAAAGAAGGAAGTAAAAAGTGCAATCAAAATATCTTTCTATAAGGTACTTATTAATAATCTTGCATAACAAGGTAGTTCAAATAATGTGTAAAAGATGTATGAGAAACTTTTAAATGTGGGTTGATTTGTGCATATATAAATATACATTATCTTTGCACTTAGCCAACTAGCCTTCCACTGCTTGTTATTGATGGAATAGCAAACCAAAACCTTATCATAATTCATATAAAGAATAGTAGATTTACGAAGTATCTATGATAAATGATAAGAAATTAATGCAAAACTAATCTTATATCGTTATCCCACAGCATTTATCTTCAACTATTTTGGAATATTACATGATAAATCAATAATTACTACTGAGGTAATATTTCAATATGGGTATAATAATTGAAAGAAAATTACTATTGACAACTTACAGGCAGCTAAATTGGATACATAACCCGATTAAATGTGTAAAAATTTTGGTATAAAAATGAATGTGCAAAACTACTCAGTATATCATTAGATATAAGTGAGAGTCTGTGCTCTGTTTACCCAAAAAATCCATTGTTATTGAATCCAGAAGTTCAGAATCTTCCACTGATAAAGGATTGAACGAAATGAAGAAGTAATGTAAAAGCATTTAAAGCACTAAAATTAGTCGCAGCTAGACATTTCAATGACTGTAAAGTAAAGTTGGCTGGATAAAATGTTAAATAAGAGAATAATAGAGCAAAGAAGAAAATTTTAGTTTCTTTTCAATGACTTCAACAGGGCCAAAAGAGAAGGTTAGTGAAGCTATTTTTAAGAAGGTGCCAGAAATAAGATGTATATCAAATGAATTGCTAGAAATATGAGAATAATCATTAATTACATCTGGAAAGTTTCTAAAATTTGACAGAGGTGAATGCATTTTCATCCTAAATCCCAATATAAAGCTTCATGTTGGATTGAGCAAGAAAATATTTGAATGAAAAGATATGACAAAAAGCTGTTGTTATTTCAATCTTGCTGAGATTTAGTTATGATAATATAATACTTTGTATTGATAATAAAGTCAAACCCACATTCTGAAATTCAAAAATATGTCTAAAAATTTCAGTATAACTGGGATATCAGTATAACTGATAATGACGTAACATCGCTGTATAGAGGTATTTAAGTAAGCTATAATGGCATTTCGGGTGATATTAACGTCAATGGAAAGGAAAGACTGCATCCGCCATTTTGCAAGTGGAATTGGGACTGCCATTCGCTGCGGTACAGTGTTTTTTTGTTGCTGTTTTTTTTCTCTTTTTCTTGCTGTCTTTATTTTTTGTATCGTTTCCTTTGTGGCTGGTGTCTGTTTTGTCTTTTGGCCGAGGATTTCTGCGATTTTTGTTCTCAACCGGCAAAAAGTCTTTCAATATAAGCAGGCTTGGTTCAGATTAAGCGGTCTATTTATATAGAAAAAATTATGTTTTTCGAAAAAGTTTCAGTTTAACCGGGATTTCTGTATATCTGATTTCAGTATAACCGGGTTTGACCGTATAATACTTTGTATCTATTTCTCAGAGTCAACTCTATAAATAAGCTTCAAAATATTATTTAATAGAATATGGTAAAAAGATTAAATGCTATGAATATCAAATCTATTTGATCAAGATATAAACATTTTTGTTAGTTTGAATTTATGATATTGAATTAATCATGTGATAAAGAAAAAAGATCATAATTATGTACTCAATTATCAAAGCAGCCATGGAGAGTTAATAAAGATCAAGAAAGAAAAGATTACATAGAATACTTATTCAATGAATATATTTGTGTATAAATGAAATTGCTGAAGCTGAAAGCTCAAAGTAATTTTTGAGTGCAATAAGTGCATGAAAAAAAAAAAGATCATACCTGAAACATATAAGTCTGCTTTTGTAGATTCTGTTCCATGAACATTTGTGGCTCGGCATTCATATTCTCCTTCATCTTCAGGGAAAGATTCAGGCAATACCAAAGCACAACGTCCATCTGGTCCAGGTTCGATTCGGTAAACAGGGGAGTCCCGAATGACCTCTCCATCCAAGAACCAGGTCAATTCAGGCTCAGGCTCACCAGTGACCACGACTTCGAAACGTACTGGCTGCCCTTCTGTTGCTTCAACTTTCTGAAGCACTTGCACAAAGGTTGGTTTCTCCCCTGAAGGTACTACCTCCTCAAACGTTTGGATAGCTTTGAAATCTTCTTCAGTAGGGATAGTTTGTGTGGCAGTCATGGGTATAGTGACATCCTCTGAAACATTTTCAATGACGTCTACTGACACACTATCTTCAATCTCACTGATAAGACTCTCAAATGCATCAATGCTTGTTATTCTGGTTTCTTCTTCTTCTGGGAGAGAAATTTCCAGGTCAGCAGTGATGTCTTGGGGTACCTCTTTTTCTTGTTGGGAAATCTCGGCTGAAATGATTTCAATCACTTCTTCGGCCGAGGTTTCAGGTGAAACTACCTCCGTCTCAATAGTAATGGTTTGTTCATTAATAGTTTCTGCTGGGACGGTCTCAGATTCTGTGACCTCCTCGATTATAGTTGGCAGACTCAGACTCTCATCTTCCTGGCTTTCAGTTTCTGAGGGAATTTCAATTTGTTCTTCTGGTAATTTAGGTGTTTCTGGAACTGAGTGATGGAAAATGAATTCATTTTTAAGAACTTTATATGGGTTTTATAATAAGAGTATATATAATTAATTATGCAATTGATCCTTCATCTTTTATTCATTAATTGTAATTTGTTTAACATGACTACATCACTGGGGCATCCATTAATGAAAATCATACATCGTAATAAATATATTTCATATTATCAAAGACACTTTCACAATATTTCATCTCAATTAGTATCAATCACATTTCAGTCTTTCAAATATTCAACAACCCTTTAGATTTATTCTTCTCACAAATCTATGAAAAATATTTATTTTCGTCATATGAGAATTAAATAATATGTGTTATAATGAGCTTTAAGTTCTGTTGAGAGAGTTTAATAAATCAGCACTCTTTTATTTAATTTCTTAACATTCAAATATATGACAGTAATATCTAATATATAATTACATTTAATTACTTAACAATTAAACATTTAACAGTAATTAAACAAATATATAATTGCAATGAAAATAAAGGCGAATTGCAACACAGAGCCTGTAAAGAAAATGTCAATTAGAAGACAGATTAACAACAAATCAAAATGTATAATAGTTTTCGATTTTTGTTTTCTTGCTCAACTGTAATAAAGAACAACAAATGAGAATGGGTTCTGTGGATTGCATTTTTTTTTAACATCAAGGGTAAATAAAGTATCCATTCTGGTCACTCGGTCAGTGATATCTGAAAGATTAAACCAATCTATTATTCTCAATCTGGACAGAATGTAACAGGGTGAAATTAGAAGTATGTATGAAAGAAAAAGAGTAATCTTGAGGGTTCATGTTATGATTTTCAGAACCTCTTAAATTGAATTTATCACTGGAACCATTTCTTTCTATTAAGTATTAGTGTACCTATCAATGTATTAAAATGTATTGTTTGAGCATAAGCACAACTGTTGAACAATGTTTACTTATTAAACTTCCGAGCTGTTTTAATTTTGTTCTTGTTTGAAGTGAAAATTATTTAATTATTTCTTTTTTAAAAATTGTAAAAAGATGAAAAAATATATCGCGTATTATTTATCTTGAAGATGAGGAAAATTTGCAGTAATGAGAGTCCCCAAATTTATACAACTGGATGCAACAAATTAAAGACTATGTATAATCTGTTGTAAACTAGCGCGAGAAAAACTTTGTTTGTACCAATTATCTTGTCTATTTTCCATGGGATTAGATGTCTAATTATTTCCATCTACACTAGATGGCGTACAATTATGAGTTCATTAAATCCTTATTGAAATTGAGAAATATTAGTCTCCATAGGGTAATACTAACAAGAATTTTAATAAAAAAATATTATTTTTTTTGTCAATCATTTCTCTGCACATTTGTCAATCATTTCTCTGCACAAGAACAAAAACACCCACAATTGTTATGAAACTGAAGTCCTGTAATTTTGTTAAGTACTAGTCATAACAATATTTTGCTTTATATCTTAAAATCATGACTTTATACCACATTGCATTAATTATTTACATCTATTTTTGAAATTGTAAAACATCAGGTACAAAATAATTAAATTTTTAGTCTATAATCAAGGGAATTTAAATTAATGGTTCTTTTTATTGACTTTACATCTTACATATTGTTTTTCAAGTATATTTGTACATTATTGATATATATATATATTTGTTCAAATCATAAATATTCTTTTCACAATTGTAGTAAAGAGTAATATCATTTTAGATGATATTGCATTACATGTATTCAATCAACTTTGATTAAACTCAAATTAAAACGTTATTCCAATCCTTGGTTTGGAAAATGAAAATTTCATAAAAATTTATAGATTAATGAAATATACTTCTGCTCAAATTATAATGGTCTATATACTTCTGTTCAAATTATAATTAGTCTTTTCACAGTTGTATGAAAAAGTGATATCATTTTCGATGTATTCAATCAAGTTTGACTAAGCTCAATTAAAAATGCTTTTCTGATCCTTGGTTTGAAAATTTCAAATTTCATATAGCTTTTAAAATGTCATAGTTCTTGAAGAGCAAAATCATCATCATTATAAATTTTAACCAGCCAATTACCAAGGACATACTCCTATCCAGTTTATTATTTAATATCAAACCAATTTTCCTTTTAGTGAATAGATTTGAAAGCAATTTCTACAGCTGTAGTTTAAATTCTTTTCAAACATGTGAAAGAAGTGAATGACAACGTTAAATGCTAATGGTATGACTATGACGAAATTTGAAATAATGGGCCTTTGGATTGAGACACTCTTCCAAAGATTGAAGAGAATAAGAAAATTTTGGATTCTTACTTATAATGCATCTAGATCATTTTTTATTAAGGATCCATTAGGTGTAAACGTTTCTTAGGATAGGTGGAAGGGTGAATGAGATGTTTATTGCCTGTTTGCTTCATCATTCAACCAAATTCAAATATAAAGGATTGATTTGCAAAGGTTTAGTCTGTTACCAATCTTGTGCTTCATTCAATTGTTCTCAATTTTATCAAGAAAAAGTGAGCCCTTCCAGCTTTCAGATAAGGTGCAATTTTTACTCACTGCTGTCTTTTGTTTTTATAAGCCAATGTGACTAAATCTCATTTTCTTTATTGGAACTGTTTCTTGGAAATTTAGTTTTATACAAATATTTAGAACAGTTGAAAGACCCAGGCCAAAAGTACACTTTAAAGTACTGTAATTATGAAATTTTGATCGCATAAAGGATTTTTGGCTATGACATGAAATATTGAAATTAAAACTTCAATTGATTAATGCTAAATTATTAGGTTTGACTATATAATTGTGATACAATTGTGATTTTGATAGTTGTCGTATAGCTTTATGCTATACATGTATGATCACAACAACAACAAAATAATGTTGTGGTAACCTTATGGTTAGAAGCTCAGAAGTTCATTATTGTAAACAAACTTTACAAGTCTGATATCTTGTCAAAGACTTTTCTATAATTATTTTTTGTCTTGAATCTGGTCTTGTTTTTGGTCTTTCCTTCCAATGCTTGCGAAAAGGTAGGAATGAATGCAAATATTTTAGATGAAGATAGTAATTTCAAATAAGAACATTGTCTTACTTCCTACAAAAAAATTATTTGAGGTCTAATAATGTGTTTAATGATGAGGTCTAATAATGTATTTAATGAAACAATCTTATATCTTACTTTCCTTAATCAATCAATCATATTTCATAAAATCCTATGAACAGGTTTAATGGTTGTCCATAATTGTTTGGTTTTTTTGTTTTGTTTGTTGTTGATCTGAGGGTTGTTCATATATTTTTTCTCCTTCTTTAGAGCTGAACCTTTACATGAGAGTGACACTTCACTTCAGGGAGTTTATATGAGCAACATTCATGAGTAAAATGGCTTATAGAGAGAATAACAAATGATGTTATCTAAGTGAGCTTCCAGATTGAAATGGCTTTGAGGAGGATCAAAGTAATTATGTTTATTAAAATTTGTTATGCTCTTTTGATAACATTGAGGGATTTCCTGTTGAAACACCATTCAATGTTACATTGAATTGAGCATACAGAATCTTCCTATTGTCACAGTGTTTGTTTACAAAATGATGAATCTACTAGGTGATTTCAGATGCGACATTAACGTTTTCTGACACATTCGTATGTGAAACTTTTCTTAAAGGATTTGGGAAATCCTGGAAATATGTTTAAATTCCTTGACTCAGAGTCAAAACAGTGAGACCATTAGCCAATTGCCACCAACAAATGATTTTTCTTGAAGTTCAATTGTAGTGAAGGGTATTCATAATTCCAGAGAAGCTGCTTTACTTGAGCAATGTAGTTCCACATGAAATATCTTTTAAAATAGGCCTATCTCCAAACTTGTGAGGAAAATTACATTTCTCGTTATCATTGAATTACATCTTGACCAGTGGTCAATCATGGCGTATGGTTGTATCTAAATTCAATTCAAAATTTTCACATTGAACACAGTATTGCGTTTTATATTCCAGAAGTATTAGCTAGGCCATTTGAATAAAAGTTCTTTGAAGGTGACAATTCAGAATTCATTTTGTGCTTTTATCTTCAAGCAAACACTCTGCTCAAATTCTTAAACAAATTGATGAGCCATTTTTAAAAGTATATGAATTGAGAACGCACTTCATAGATGTAGTTCATATTCTCATTCTTGTTAAATTGAAATTTGATTTTTCTGAAAAACTTATCACAACCTTGAAGTATGAAAACTATGCAAATCAATTAGAAAAAGCCCATTAATTGCTTTGAAATACAGGACAAACAATTTAACTGAAGACATGAATATAAAGTAAGGGTTCTGCCACATGCAAAAGGAGGCTAAGGGATGTAATAAATAAGTTTTGATTCATGCTTTGATCCAAATACTGAAATGCTACAAAAAAAAAAAAAAAAAAAAAAAAACAACAACAAAAAATGAATGAAGGAGTCTAGTAGAAAAAAAAAAAAAAAAAGAAAAGAGCATCTGTCCATGTCCCATCTCAATGGAATTCAGAGAACTTCCTGAAGCCATAACATTTCAACAATCAATATTCTTGAATGAAAAAAAAAAAGAAAGAATTATTTCATGATCTCAAGGAGGGAAGAAAAGAAAAAAAGTAAAAGGAAAGATATAATAAAGTTTTTTTCAGTATTTTGAAAGGAGTTTGTTTTGTTTTTACTCACCATGCTCAAACACTGTTAATAAAGGATGACTGTTAATTGTCAATTATACAAACATTGCTCAGAGTGGGATACCAAAGGAAAGCTACAGGTTTTTACTGAGAGATATATATATATCATTAAAAGAAGCATAACATTCAAAATTAAATCAACAATGAAACAACACAGGGTTCTGATGCGGGGTTGAAATTATTTGAGGATGAAGTCATGCTGAAAAATATGGAAAGATTAAAGTAGGAAAAAGAAAAGGAAAAAGAACATGCATAGTTAATTAATCATAAAGACAATATTTGCATGGCCAAATAAAACAAATAAAAATTCTAATAAAAGCATTAGGAAGTGACATACGAGTACAAAATTTAATTTGTGCAGGAAAACACGATAGATATCAACATGAATTCATCAGACAACATCATTATCCATTGACTGTTAGAAACACAAAACATTCATGACACATAATCAAATAAAATTAAAAACAAAACTTAGTTCAAAACATTTATGTTCTTCCTTCAATTCCTTCAAAAACATAGATATTATATATCATGAGCATTATAATAGAAAAATTGTTTCTGACATTAGAAGAGAATTACATCAGCTATGGTACTTTAAGAGATAGAAAATTCAATATCTATATTGAAGATCACCACGTCCAGACCTTCCTTTCAACACACACGGCAGAAGTAAAATTCTTGACTATTCTTAGTTAGCACTATAAAACTATGATCTACTTGGCTACAAATTTGTCTACATCTTTTGTACATCTATAGCTTGAATTTCGACATATTATTATACAAAAAAGGTGAGGTAGCAAAACCAAAAAATGACAAAATGCCAGGCAAAATAATACTCAAATTGAACAAAATAACTTAATATAAATATAAGGTTTCAAATGGTAAACAAAACAAAAAAGTAAATAAAACAGAATTCAATATTCAAATTATAATAAAAAATGAACACAAAATGTTTTCATGTTATTCATGTTTAAAAAAAAAGCAAGCCTTACTATTTGCATGAGAAGAATTTTGATTGGGTAAATATGCAATTCTTAAGTAACTTGTATGCCTAAATGTTGTGAAACAGAATCAGGCAAGGGTTTGCTTTTCTTAATTACCAAAGTCACAAGCAACAACATCAATTTTAGGTGGATGAGCAAACTTTCAAAAAGGAATTGAAATAGGAATATCATTAAGTAATGATATATAGGGCAATAGAAAAAAAAGTTGAATAATACAGAAATAGCACAGCCCTGCTTATTACAATTTAAAATCTTTGGAAAGCATGCTGAGATAAAGAGTTTTTAAGTCTATGGGACATGCCTTTAGCATACTTAAGTTTAAGGAAAATGGGACAAAAGGAACCCTTACTGGCGAGACTGACAACAAAAATGGGAAAAAAATTAAAGAGATAAAAAACAAATACTTCATTTAATTTTAAGTGTAAAAATTATAATTTTTATTGTATAACGTGTCTTAGACATCAACAAGAGAATAAAAGAATATCAACAACTCATTTCATTTCAATTTTCAAAAATAAAAAGGCCAAAAATTGAAAAAAAGAAATGAATATCTAAGAGGAATTGAATAAATTTCAATAATTGCTTATAGCAAAAAGAAATTACATATGTTTGCTCATCCATCCTAAAGGATATTCTTATTTATAAAAATTTCATAAGCAAATGTCAACCAAAACCACAATAATTTGATGGTTCATGAATTATAGGGAAGAGCATGAAAATTCAAAATCAGGTGATTTTCTTATGATCCATTAATAGTTACTTGTTTACTTCAATTACTGTTTAGTTTTCTATCATTCAATCAACTTAAAGTTGAAAAATTGATAAAACTCATTTATGGTGGGGTCAATGGTAATATGTAGTGTTGGTTGCTCACATTGTCAAAGGCAAAACAAATCAGGGATTGGTCACAAATAGTAAAATCAATTCTGAATGTAAAAATTCATGGACAAATGTTATGCATCTAAATGTCCACATATTTTTATTTCCTTCATGTCAGAGTAAAAACAAATATGTTCTCATGCTATGTGTCTTAAATGGATGAAGCTGCAACTAAAATAAGCAATCATTTACAAAAGCATTAGCTGGACTTTGTCTTCCACATACATACATCAATCCTCACATTCCATTGTAATGCCTTCAAAATCATAGCATTCAAATCCATTATGTGTAAACGTATAGTGAAAATGCTGCCCTTTGTTGTGTTATATGGTGAGTGCATTGATAAAACTAAAAACTTGATTTAAATATCCGGTTTGTAATGAGTCACAAAGATTTAGAGATGAGTGAGAGACACTAAAATGACGGCAGAAAACTGACCTACTTTAAATCAAATCAACTTGAACATGAAGTAGATGCCAATACTGATGACCTAAAGCAAAAAAATTGCACTAAGAATAAAAATATCATCAGGGGTAGGAATCTTTGCGGGTTCTCTCCTCAAAGAAAAGTTTTGTTCTATGAATCATCAGATCAAAAATAAACAGCAAAGACAATGTCCTTTGATCTGATGGAACAAGATTGAGGAATTGAGGAATACCCATTATCTTGGACAGTGGATGGTTTCATCGTTAGACAAGGATGAATAAGGATAAGTGACAAACTTTTAACTAATAGAAAATTAGACTGTAAAGGAAATAATCCTCAGATGCGCAAGAGCACAATTACGATACAATGTTACAAATGCCTGAAGTGGTGCAATCTTAAACATTAATCAATGTTTGATGTATCAATAAGTCTGTTTTATAGTGGAAAGAAGCATCAATCTAAAAATGAAAGTGCATTCCATCTAAAGGAAATTTTCAGAATAAGGGTTAAAAGGGTCATGAACATCTGCTGCTAATAGAAAAGGATCACACACAACAGAAATAGAGGGTTACAAAAGGAACATTTTGAGTTGGATTTGGATAGTCCTGTGATAGTAATACACTCATTTATGAGTCATGTTTATCTCATTCTTTATTATCTGTTTGTTTGTTTTTTGTTTTTCTACTTTTATAATACATTATTTCATATGAAGTTTTATTCATAGAAATAGAAACCATCACAAACCACCCATCCTTTGAAAGAGTTTAATACATAAATTGAAAAGAAAAATCTTTTAAAACCACTTTCATTCTCAGTCTCCATTATAATGTGCACACAATTATTGTGGACCTATTCTGTCTTACCGGTAAACGAAGGTATTCTCTGATAATCAGATTTTCAGAGATTTCAATTCATTAGAATTTTGGCAGAGAGTGAGCTTTTGTCACTTCAATGATATATTATGTTTTGCTTACTTTTGTTATGAATAAATATGTAATTTCAAAAATAATTTCAAGATCAAGATTAATGATACTATGATGCTGACCTAGATTTTATTGCATACAAATCTAATTCTTCCTCTGACATTTTATTAGTGTCAATTTGTTCAGCATGTTGAGAAGAAGAGGGACCAGGTGTTGTAATGTCATGTGCAGATTGATTTTGAGTGAAGGATTGAGATTTAGGGGTATTCGTGAAATGCATTAAAGAATTCATGTCTTCATCATGGCTTTCGGGTGAGAAAGGGAAATTTGTAGAAGTTTGTATAGCATTAGAATGATGGGATGAAGTGGGTTTTCTTCGCCTCCATTGAATCTCTAATTCAATATCCACGCAGTAGTACTCTTCATGAATAATTCTCCGAGTAGGGTTGTCTCTATCTGTTTGCATGCAAAGATATGAAAATAAAATGTTAAAATTAACAAAATCAAAGCCACTAGGGCCAAGTAAGAATGAGAAACCAGGGAGGAAGAACAGATATTTGAGCCAGCAACAGAAATTCTCTGTAAATAGAAGCTAAAACATCAACAACAACAAAATTGATGGCAATAAAATAATAAACAATTACATTAAAAAAAATCTAACAACAGATTTTTAAAATTAAAAATTAAAAATGGGGAGAGCAGTAGTGAGGAAAAAGACGAATTGTCGAATGCCTTGTCTAATGGTAAAGGAACTACTATGATTCAGGAATTTTGGCAGAGGACTCCTTTGTTAATAATTTGAAATAATTTATAATTATAAACATAATATAAAGTTGCTTCTATAATAACAAAATGATCTCTTAAAAATGGCAATGATGAAGATGCTTATTTTCAAAATACAACTGAGAGGAGAAGTAGAACAAGAAGATAGGAGGACTAATAAAGATGATGACAAAAGCAGTTGATGATAATCAGGGGGGAAGGACAGATCTTCAGTCAAGAGTATAGAAACTCATATGACAGAAACTACTATTATCAAAAGAGAGAGAGAGAGAAAGAGAGAGAAAGAGAAGGAGAGAGAGAGAGAGAGAGAGAGAGAGAGAGAGAGAGAGAGAGAGAGAGAGGAGACATAGAGGAGACAGAGTGAGAGAGGAGATATAGAGAA
>JASKDV010194930.1:0-11294 GCA_032466395.1 Aegires albopunctatus
ATAGAGAGAGAGAGAGAGAGATAGAAAGAGAGAGGGTGAGAGGAGAGAGAAGGGAGAGAGAGAGGGAGGAGGGAGAGGGAGAGGGAGAGGGAGAGAGAGAGGGAGAGAGAGATAGAGAGGAAGATAGAGGTGGAGAGATGTAAAGAGAGACAGTGAGAGAGGTAAAAGAGAGGGAGAAAGGTAAAGAGAGAGAGGGAGAGAGGCAAAGAGAGAGAGGGAGAGAGAGAGAGTATGTGTGTGAGAGTCAGTTAAATGTAACAAAGCTAAATATCTAAGATATGCATTATGAAAAATAAAACAGATGTGTTTCACTTTGTGTTCACCTGTCACATATGTCATTATCCTTGGCAGGACAACTATGTCAAAAATTGTTGTTACTTTAATTAAAGCACAATTGATGTTAATGGTATCCAAAACATATCTGATTGTAGATCGAAAAAATAATCTGTTGTTGAAATATATGACATGTTAGAATTAGAAGCAGAGAAAAGAAAAACTTCATCTAGTTTCAATCAACTGTTAACCTATTAGTGACTTTAAACCAACTTTTTTATGGTAATGTTTTAAAATGTTTTGGACATCAAGAGGCAAATGTAAGAGAGAAATTCAAGAGAAGGATTTACTCATCAATATTGATGGCTAAAGTTAATAAACTAACGTAATGATGATAATGATAATAATATATAATCCCAGGTGGATAATAAAAGACTGTAGTGTATTAGATAACCAATCATTCTGATATTATCATTTGATAGATTATGTAAGGGAATGGAACTTTTTTAGTCGTGTATGATTTATACAATATTTGTAAAGTTAACTTGATTTCTCATTTTAACAATCTCCTACAGATAGGCCAATTAGGTTATGACTTCCCAATTTAATGAGACAGATTCAGATAGATTTATACCTGTGTGATATCAAACAAGGATGGATCATCCTATGGATTGGTCATTAGACTGATCCAGATAGATTTATACCCGTCTGATATCAAACAAGGATGGATCATCCAATGGATTGGTCTGGGATCTTTTATTGAAAGGTGTGATGATCATTTTCTTCTATTACACATAAAGAAAACAAAAGAACTGCAAATAGATGAATAATGAAAAACGACCCTTTAATATTGATCATAATTAAAAATGAAGAGGTAGAAGCTGTATCATCATATTATAAATATGTAGGCCTTAAAGAAAGTAGACAGCCAAATGAGCACTGAAGACTGTTCTTACATGTACAAACCATCTAAACCAGAAACTATACTTTCTGAGAATAATGGAAAGTTTTCATATGAAAACTACAATTATGTCTATACACTTTAGATCAACTTTAGAAAGCACACTTCTATTTTGCATTTCTGTATGGGGTGGAAACATTATGGTCACAGATTGTTAGTTATTTGGAGTTTAAGGGATCTATCAGCACTCATAGATAAAGTTAGATGATAGAAGAAATGGGTAATATAGACAAGGGAAAGAGTTGCAGAGGAAGAAAAGAAACACTTAAGATAACAAGTATAACACATTTTATAATAAATGAAGGTAACTAAATATAAAGATGATTTAAAGATTTAAAAAAAACAAAAAAAAAACCTCATTAACGATGGCCATCACACCCCAAAACATTTCAGCAAAGACCATCCAGGATTTTCTACCACCCTTTTTGAACAAAAGTACTCAATCCATTTAGATAGCAAATGACCTTGGCCACTGGTTATATGCATCGCTCCCTCCCCTCCTCCAAGGGGCCAAAAGAGCCTAAGAAATAGATGACAAAGTTGGTCAGTTATAGGACCCTATTAACCTCTGGGGTCATCTCAGAGCCCAAGGAAATACAGCACATCATAACACAGATGAGTGCATAACTTAAGTATAAATTTTGAAATCAACATGCTTACCACAAAAAAAAAAAAAAAAAAGAAAAAAAAAAAGCACCTTCAAAATGCTAGATCCTTGATCAACAAGTGCCATCATCCCAAAAATCTGCAAGAATAAACAATATTCTTTCACTTCCAGCGTTTCAACAATAACATTCATTCCAGGAATTAAGAGCTGATTCCATATTAGTGTTATGAAAATGGACTCCAATCCCCTATTACGTTCCACGAATTATTACTATAAGCATGGTAAATGACAGCAGCTGCGATGCCAACCACTGCTGTTACTGTCCACATTGTAGCCCTGACAAACAAACGACTGCCAATATCTGACTGTGATCGAGCTCGCCTTGCTGTAGCACGATTACTGATGCGGTCATAATGATCATACACCTCCCTGTAGAAAAAAAAAAATTGAAAAGAAAAAAGATAGTATAGCACATCTAGGGAATAACTTTAGCATGACCTACATAATGGACTATTTATAAAACAAGTGCTCTAAAATTAAATTTGGATTCTTATCAGTTTTGGCAATGACAGATGAAGCCAGCATTTCAAATTGACAAACAGTGGGAGTGTAAAAGGAATGGCAATACTGAAATATTTCTTATGTCAATTCAATCTTAGATAACAATAAAACCTTGAGATATTTGTGAATTAAAAAAAATTTAATTCAATTGCATCAACATTCCTTAAGAATACTACTTGTGGTGAATCTGATGTAATTATAAGCACTCTGGTCTAATTGCAAAATTTAACTTTTATGAAAGAACATATTTGAGAGGAGTTAAGAATTGCAATGATAAAGCTAAATTACGGTATTGGTACATAATAAATTCTTAATACAAAGATTGAAAAAGACAACAATTTAATAAAATTTGAAGCATTATGTCTTAAAACTTTGTATTGATCATGAACAAATGAATGAGCAATAATCTCACAACTCTCAATAAGCAGGTTTTGTAATGATGGCAACATTGTTAAATTATTTAAATGTGATACAAATTATGTCAATATGTTAAGATTGAAATATTACAGAAACATGAAAGATAATTGACATACAAAATAAATAAATGCCTTTAAATGAGATGAAACTCTGTTGAAATACTCTAAGGTAAATTGACACAATATTATGACAGGTGTGTATCTTCACATTATTTATTCCCTGATAAGCAAAATAAAAAAGAGAAAGAAAACTCTGAAAAATATAACATTCTTTTAAAAAAATATATATATTAGAACTTTTAAAGACTTTTATGGTACATTCTATTTCTCCCAATTAATTTTTAACAAAGCATGCTCTCAAGGTTAGACGATGAAGAGAAAATGGCTGATCCTTACATCTGAATTGGAATAATAATAATATGTGTTATATACTTCTCTGAAAGAAAAACAATATAAAATCAATGAGAAAAATATCAATTTAAATTGAATTATTGAATTCACAATTAAAAAGACTATTGAATCATGGGTATTAATTGTGAGATTGCAAAAGTTCAAAGTTTTCTTTGATAAATTAAAAGTAAAACAAGTTTGTTAATTACTACAGAAATTATTCACAATTTCCATTTGTTTTTCACAAAGTCTAAAACTTGAGCATTTCAATTTTCAAATGTAGTACCAGGTACATGTAATAGAATGTGTGAAGTCTTTCAAATGTTATTTACTACTGCAAAATACATATTTTTAATGTTCAGCCATGAACATTTTTTTTTTTTCATACACCTCCCTCCCCACCCAGTCAAAATCTGTAATAAAATTAACCTGTAACTGTAACGGGTTCTATGAAATCAGTCAAGTGTAAGATCAAAATTTCCACTATTTCAGAATCCTAACAAGAAGTAGAAGTAAAAAAGAAAACAATTTTTTAAAGGCGATATGACTTGAACATTAACAGATTAATTTACAACTTCTTTTCTTTTTTCGTGCAAACCCTCAAAACATATAATGCACAACAACTTTACTGAAGCATGAAAAGACAAGAAAGTAGAAAAAACAAATGAGAGAGAAGGACACAGAGAAAAGGAAATTTAAAATACTTGTGGTAGTAGAATAGAGAAGACAAGAAATGATAATTTAAAATTTTAAATGAAAAACTATGGCCAATGAAAGGCATGAGTGACATACACAAAATTTTGTCCAACATTAACACTTTGAAGGCAGACCCTAATTTGCATTTCTAAGCTAAAGAGGGTAATCCTGTTGAAGCCTATAGCAAAAAATAAAAAACCAATTGGATCAGAAAATGAGTTTATAGAAAGAGATGTTTGCATCAGCTTACTTGTTCATTTTGTTAAGCATGGGGTCCATACTGATCACTGAGGGAGGATATTGGAGAAAAAGTTCACCAGCTCTCTCTAATAATCCCTCTATGGGCAGATCATCAGGAATGGATGAGAGACACTTATGAATATAACCCATTTCATCCCCAACATCATACATGTCTTGTTCTCGGTATAAAACAAACTGTCAGAAGGGAAGCAAAGTCATAAAGTAAAAATTTTTAAACATTTTTTACCAGTCCAAGGGAGGGGGAAAAAAAAAAGGGGGGGAGGGGAGAATTACATAGGACAAGATAACTCACAACAACAAACAATCAAACGAAATACACAACAAAACACCACCACCCTAATTTTCCCCCCATAAAAATGCAAAAGTAACAACACAACAACTTGCTGGAACAACAGAATTTGTTTGAAAATATAATGCTTGATAAGAAAATGAATAAAATGGAGACTTGACTCGTGTAAACCAATCACATAAAATACACCACTGTTACAGTTACATTACTAAAAATGTGAATGTCATAAACATAAAATTAACAATTCCTTTTTCCTTGCGTATTAAATAATATCAAGCGATAAAGCAATTGAATTAAAAAAAAAAAAAAAAAATACTTACCGCAGCAGATAAGTAAACAGGCATCAAACGATGGGAAGCGAGGAAGAAATCAAACATTCGCAATATGTTTCTGATATCCCCTAAGACATGACTAAACCATGTTATTATCCAGGACAATGCAAATATCGTTCCCAAATCATTTCTATAAGAGAAAAAGGAAGTCAAATTTATTTTCAAATAAAATTTAACTCTCAAGAGTAGAGAGAAAACAGTCATAAAGACAAGGCTTCAAAAGTTGAGAAGTAATCAATTCTACCAGTGTCAAATAAAGCATAATATATGTCTCTATATAAATTTTGGCAAATTCTGCACTTTTATTTTATTTTTGCAGAGCTGTTTGATTCAGCAAAACAGAAAGATTTTGTCTATGAAAAATCTTGGTAGCCTTAATTTGAACATTGCACCTGGATAAGAAACCTGAGGAAAGTGTCAAGAAATTCTTTCTATTTCTTAACAATTAAATAAGTCTTTTCAAAAGATTAATAATAATAATAATACAAAGCATTTATACAGCGCATTTCAATCTCATTAAAAATTGCTCAATGCACGTATTTATGATCTCACAAGAGGACGTGTAGTTCATATGTGGCTTTTGTTGAATCATAGTAAGAAGAAAAAATAAATTAGGCCTTTCAAATATTAAAGAAATCCAGTAAAGAGATTATTTCTATAGCACTAGACTAGGGATTAGGGTGCTCACCTCTGCATGAATTCACAAAGTTGAGGATTAGATTTGTTGATGAGAGGATAGATGTAGTTCAACATAAGAGATGTTCTTTCCATTGTCTCATCAAGATATTCTCTAACAATGACAAGAACAGACAAAAGATTGTTATTTAATGAAAAATTGGCTAAACAAAGAATCATGATATAAAGTGCGACCTGTTTCTCCGAAGTGGAACATTTGTCACGCTGGCCATTTTGAGCTGTATAGCTGCTTAAAGATAAAAACATTGATTCCATCAAATTTTGGATTAAAGTCGCTTCCAAACAATCAAATCTTTATCTTTCACAAAAGCTAAATGTTATGGTTGAATTTTAAAAATCTGATAATAAGATATGGATGACCAACTACAAACAATCTATACTTACTCACATGATAAATAGCCTACATAGAGAGAAACTTTTCTACATTCACCTATACATATTTGCAAATGATCATTTGAAGAAAAAAAATTATCTTTAAACCATAATTGAGATAAGAACATGTTTGTTTTGTTCAACCTTTGAAGCAGTCATCACACATTGGAAAACAAATTGCATTAGCGTGATTACCTCATATGCCCCATTGCTAGTTTGTCAACCATGGCAAAAGCTGTATCCTCATCCATACAAAGAAGAAATGTGATGCAAACATCATGAAAACCCTAAAATTTAAGGAACATTATTAAAGAAATTGTTTTGAAAATTGGTTTCACAAGACCAGAACTCTTATGGCATAGAGAATTAGCAGACAAAGGATCATGGAAAAGTATTTAGATTTCTTTCATAGCAATGATGCATCAAAGGTTTGTTCTGTAACATTGTGTTTTCTTTTCTTGTTTAAAATTAATTTTGTTTAAAGTCCATTACTTCTTTTCGTTAGATTTTACGTCTTGTTCATATGATGGATATAGTCCCAATAACACGGTTCAAGTCTAAAATGAGGGCTACTACTACTCAAAATAAGTCCCAACTGACCGTTGTTGCATCATCGGTTATGAGTGTCATTTTCAGGTCACTGAATTACTTTATTTCTTTTCTTGTATCATATGAAATGACAGTAGAATTAAAAGACCAAGAAGAAGGGCACTTGTAATTTGTAATACGAAAAGATATTGATTGAAAATTCTGAGGCCAAACAAAAGGCTTTCCAAACGGAAGCCAACTGCTACAACCCTATTATGAAACAGGAAAAAGTGTGACAATGTACTTCCTTATCTGTTTGCAATTTGAAATATAAGCAGAAAATAAAATATATGATTGCTATATAGCTTTAAATTAAATGATAATAGGCCTACTATGAATGTTTAAGAGAAGAGACCGTTCTTTGAATGGTATATAGTTTTTTTTCTGCTTCTCTTAATTTTACATCCCTTGGTAGAAAATGATCAAATCTAGCGAAATAGTAGAAGACAATGATAATGATAAAGCTCTGTGGAAATCAAGAAAATCATTAGCTATATATGAAGCAATGAAGAAAATTTATATCATTTTGGAATACAATTTGAATTATAAAGGAGCAGTTAACACAGAAACAGATTAAAATACAATTTCATCTAAGTCACACCTGGAAAAAATAATTGGAAAATGGCTATCCTTAATCTCTGATTTCTGTTTTTTATTTTTAAATTTTTTATCCGGAGAGAGCAGGATCATTCAATAGATATGAGCTAATATTATTATCATTATCATTGTTATAATCATAATCAGCATGGTTTTTACCTGATAATATTTAAGCTGCCTTCGTTTGAGCATGACCCTCATGATCAGGTCAACAAGTTTATCTTTCAGGGACATACGTACAAAATCATCAATACCTTAAAGAATAGATGAAATAAAGAAAACTAGTATGATGGTTAAAATAAGGGTAATGTGATAAACAAAATACCCAACGATGCCAAATGATACAGTCACGTCTTCCAAAGTAATCTGGACAAATACATTTCTAACTATTTATTCAGAATGCAGAATCATCAGGATAATAAAAATATATGATATATCCACTATCAGCCCTTATCATGCCCGACAAATGGTGGATTACATCAGTGATGCTACATTGTGTCAGAACCAATTGACTACTACATTGCCCACCAAAACTGAGACTGACCAGTGATGAAAACAAAGATGAGCTGAGCACTGAGAATTCTGAGGACTAATGGTGATGACGTACATTTTGACTCTGACAGATTATTCTATTATCTGGATGATTCTGTAATACTAACAAATAGTCAAGAACAGATATGTCTGGTTTAAGGAGATGTGACTGTAAAGGTATGTCATATAAGCACATACACTTATTTCAACATGACATACAGAATAATAAGTCAAAAGAGTGCAGTAATGGGGCTTAAGATTTTACAAAATTGAAGGAAAATGGAAAAACCACCTTGAAAACCCCCACTAGATTTTCAAAACTTACCAGGAGGAAATCGACTACTAGATCTATTAACATCTAAACAAACTTGTGAATAAGTTTTTGCATGGGACTCCATCTCTAACTGACCTACAAGATAAAAAGAAGTCACCGAAATTCATTATAAGTGGTTAATATATTTCAGGCCATAAAACAAAGTATAATTAATATTTCAAAAAATGGTTTTAAATTACAAATGGGCAGTGTTTATATCTTTTAAAGTCAATAAATTCTATTAAAAGTAAATAATATCACTTCATGGGGAAAAAACAACAACAATGTTGTATCCAAACTTTCTCTTCTACTTGTATTGACCATGACAAGACCATTGATGAAAACATAGCCTTATGAAGGTAAGATGCAATAAAATCATGCTTCATAATTAAGCTTGCAAAGGAACAGCAATAGAATGAAGTGATCTCATATACCTGAGTGCTATCATTTCAAGTATAAGGAGCTTGCAGTCAATATGCAAATCACTGGCAAGACAAAATAAACTTCCCTTGTATCAAATTAAAAAATCTTATCATTCTTTAAGAAAGAATTGAGAACGATGCATTTATAGATAAAAACTTCATCTCATCTATTTTCTGGATGTAAAAATTTAACTAAAACAATCATGAAAAAGCATAAAAATTAAAAAATGAAGCAAATAAAATGAAACGAAAGTTTCATTAAAAGCAATAATTAAGATACTTACTAGGCTTGGGTGTGATGTTGGTTGTATTTGCATTAACAAGTAATGGCCATGCTTTTTGTCGTATGGATTTGTTAATAAAACCACCAGGACTTATTGCATATCTTCGAAGAGCCTCCACATCAATAGGATGGGTTTGCAGGACTTTTTGCATTTCCTCTACCTTTCTCCTGTCCTTTGAAGTTGGTTTGTTACCTATTCAGAAGAACAATTTAAATGATAAAGAAATCAAGAGCTTTATTTTTCTTTGATTGAGACCCACAGGTCTGAAAAAAGCAGATGAATTAAATTCAGCATAAATATAGTCAAAAATGTAATTTCACTACCTCTCCATTAGATCAAAGTATTTTATTCTCATTTTGTGATCCCAGCCAAATGGTATATATACTGTGCCATCTTTTTTTTAAGCAAGATGGTTGAGGTACATCTTCACTATATATATATGAAATACTTCTTTAGAGTTAATGATTATCAAGCCTGAAGCAATGAGGTCAATATTTTGCATTGCACTACATCAAAAATATATATTTCATAAGTTTTTTCAATTGCTTGATTTGGTTTTGTGGCAGTGAACCAAAAGCAATGTTTTGCAAGTCTCCCAATGTGGAAGAAATGAAGAATGAACAGCAGTTCTCCCCCCTCCCTTTAAGACCTTCCAAAGCCACGACTAAGATTTAATCTCTAGACCTAAAACAAATCACGATAGTTGGCACACAACTAATGTGTTGACCAGAGCACAACAAGTTGTGATAAGAGATGACTCCCTCATAAGAAATGTGCTCACTAATCACACTGCTATACTGTTACCCAAATGTAAGATAAACTTACACATAAAAGAACGGAATAAAACTGAATTCTTTCACTGGAAAACAAAAATGATAAACAGTTAGGCTCTGTCACCCCCAATCAGGCTCTGCTAATACCAACCTTCTTTACAATGCAAATATATTTTGTTATCATTTGGCTTCAATAAAGGTATTCTTGACATCCTTATCAAAGGCCTTCACAAATTAATATTGTTGAAAACAGGAAGGAATCAAAAACTACCTTTCGCAGCTTTCTTCAATTTTTCTTCATCTTCATCTCGCTTAGGCTCAGGATCTAAGCGATGCTTCAATGAAGTTTCCATAATTTCTGTATTAGTTAAGTGACAATCTCCATCAGAGGTCCCTGAATGGTGGAGATCAGAGTGGCCATTCATATCTGAAAATTTATTCTCCATATATTTGTTTCATACAATGCTCAAAAATAAGTCAAGACTGAAGATATTAGCAGCATGTCTTTATAAACTCCTGTAAAAACAAATCATCAAGAATAAAAACAAAAATCAATGAATGATGGTAGTGTTAATATTAATAGAATGCAGTAAGAGAAAAAAAGAGAAAATTTGAGGATAAATATAATGCTGTTCTAAATTTGAGGGCAACAACCCATAGATTTCATTTTTACATAAACCTTAATCATATATTATATATAGCAGTAAAAGTGGCACATGCTCCATCTGCAATATCATACCATACGTGAATACGTTATTTAATCAAATATATATGCATCCTGAGTATCAAGACTGAGCAATGGGCAGAAGCCAGTGAGTGACAAAAATAAACTAATGAACAGTAGTCTACCGTTGTTAACCGACACTTTTGCTATGTAGAAGGGAGAACCAATAATTTGTTATTCCAACTCCAAGACTCATTTTTGGAAAAAATTTCGTAATGTATAGTAAGCATGTCATTCATTAATCCAACACTCAGCCCACTTGGCACTGGGTTTATTTACTGGAAACTTGTGTCTTTACAAAGACAATATAATGGTGAACATGAAAAGTTCTAGATTAATATGCCAACTTTGGCGTGAGAGACTAATAGGAGACCGACACTTGAAGTATACCAACCCCACCTCGCACTCACCCACCCTCTCTCTCTCTCTCTCTTCCAAACCTCTCTACTCCCCACCTATACAATCTCTCACACCTTTGTTCTTTCCCTTGCCAAATCTGATAATGACTATGATAAAAACTGTTCAATGCCCCCGTTTATAAGACATTTGTGATATAGGGTGGGGGAAGAGAAGGTGTAAGAGTGACCATAAAAATAAGAAAAAGTAATTGTTTCTGCATCAATAAAATTAAAATAGCAAGTTGCTGAGAAGTACTATTGGTTTCAACCTTTAGTGGGTTAAGAAGGATGTTGGATTTAGTTGTTTGCCTTCAAAGGTATTTTTATTCATTTCCATTCATTAATTCAATAATCCATCTAATCTGACATTTAGTTTTCATGAGTTTTGTGCTCTGTATATAAAGCTCCGAAACGCGACTTTCTCGTTGATATTTATTTCATTTTTCAGCATTATTTTATTTCATTATAATCTTCAAATTAATACATATATATATATATACATACTACATACTTACAGACACACACAGCGGCAGTCGGAGACAGAGATAGAGAGAGACGGAAAGAGATAGAGAGAGGGGAAAGAAAGAAAATAGAAATATAGACGGGGAAGGATGGGGAACGGAGAAGAGAGAGAGAGCATGAAGATGGAGAGAGAGAGATAGAGATAGAGAGAGGGCTAGAGGGAGAGAGAAGTGGAAAGGTGAAGAGAAAGAAGATAGATAGATAGAGAGAGAGATAGATAGATAGATAGAGCGAGAGAGAGAGAGAGAGAGAGAGAGAGAGAGAGAGAGAGAGAGAGAGAGAGAGAGA
>JASKDV010194941.1:0-11294 GCA_032466395.1 Aegires albopunctatus
TATAAGAGGTATGTAATGATATTTATATGAGTTTCATCGATATAAGAGGTATGTAATGATATTTATATGAGTTTCATCGATATAAGAGGTATGTAATGATATTTATATGAGTTTCATTGATATAGGGGGTATGTAATGATATTTATATGAGTTTCATCGATATAGGGGGTACGTAATGATATTTATATGAGTTTCATCAATATAGGGGGTACGTAATGATATTTATATGAGTTTCATCGATATAAGAGGTATGTAATGATATTTATATGAGTTTCATCGATATAGGGGGTATGTAATGATATTTATATGAGTTTATCGATATAGGGGGTACGTTATGATATTTATATGAGTATCATTGATATAGGGGGTACGTAATGACATTCATATGAGTTTCATTGATATAGGGGGTACGGTATGATATTTATATGAGTTTCATTGATATAGGGGGTACGGTATGATATTTATATGAGTTTTATCAATATAGGGATACTGTACATAATGATATTTATAGCACGCTGCTGAGGGTATACATCACGTTAATCTAATCATTGTCACTTAACACAAGTTAATTAAATTTACATTAATTTTTCACTGTATAAAGATAAATACAATTGTTTCATTCTTACCACTGTCATGTTTTATGATCTCTGTTTTATATTGATGAAATCTAATGACATTAAAATGTACCCACAATAATCAACCATATGTTCACCAATGATTATGTCCGAATATTTTTGTTTTTCGTTTTGTCTTGTTTTTCTGATCCTTCTTCAATGCCATAAGTATGCCTTGTGTTTCATGGCATTATTAACGTGAACTACTGTACTGCTTCATCGTGTAAATCAATTTAATATGTTCTCATCCCATTGCCGTTCTGGTGAGATTCAATGTGTACCATAGTGGAGAATGGGAAATGGCTGACACCATTATTACTTCACATTTTCTATGAAAATGTCAATAAAGATTTCTTTCTTTCCAACAAAACAAATATCACCTGCAGTTGACTTCAATTCATTCTTGTTTTAATGGTTTCCAATATCACCTGTAGTTGACTTCAATTCATTCTTGTTTTCGTGTTTCCTTTTTTCTGTGATTTGGAAGATAAATGTTAGTATGGAGAGTTGACATTGCCTGATGTTTATTTATATTTTGTTTTTCTGATATAGATAGATAAATAAATAAATAAAGCCTTCATGGTCTCTAGGGCACTCTTTCTTTTTGACTTCTCTCGAGGGAATACCAAGAGAAACCTAGTGTCAGTCACCAGGGCAAGAGGAATATTTTATGTAACATGTCGAAGAAGTATCACGCCATACTTCCAAACATCATAACAGTGATCTATCCAATGGACTTTGATGAAATGAGCTGCGTGTTAGAACCCAGCCTTGTCTTTACCCGATAATTAAACCAACGGATGAAAATAGGTCCCAAGACAATGTAATGACATAATTGCCATTAAATTAAACCAGGAAAAAATGGAAAATCACAGGCATAGTCCCATTAAAAAAAAAACTAAAAAAAAAATACTTGACTTAACCATCCTCTTGTTCCATCATTGGGCATTGAAGGGAGAAAGAGCTGTATGTATGCATATGTTTGAAGGTCTGGGTGAGTAGGATGTTGTGAGTGTTCAGTGTTTCTTGTACCGGTACACCTTCATTCCAGGTCTTCTTTGATCTTCCTCTGGTCTTGTACCCTGGCATCCTTGTGTTGTAAGCTCTGCTGGAAAAAAAAAAAAAAAAAGATAAGATCAGAATCAGAAAATGATAGACCAGTTCCACTAAATTCGATCAGGAGTAAACTTTTGAACACATAATAATAATACATTGTAACATCATGAAAGATTTAGGCTATAACATTAACAAATTCCTTACATTACCAATCAACAATATGGTTTCAGAAAAAATGGAAACTGTGAAACACAACTATATATAGTAACAACATCACATGACTTTAACAATTGCCTTAATACTAAAATCCAAATAAATGTAGATGCCATTTGACTAGATTTCTCTAGAGCATTTGATAAAGGAGATAACTTGAGTTTGATCAACAAAATTCAATCTTATGGCGTCTCCGTAAATAGTCTGGAATGGACTAATTCTTTTCTGTAGTGTTAGACAGGAGCCCAAAGGTATTAGTTGATGGCATGGAGTCAGGTTCCAATCCAGCACTTTCAGGCATCCCTCAAAGAACAGTGCTGGAGCAAGATCATTAATACTCTCTCCCCCCTCTCTCTCCCCTTCCCCCCCAAAAAAAACAAAACAAAAACAAAACAATATTATGATTCACTACATGTACATGGATCCATTCTTATTAAATGGTCAACTTATTTGAAAAAGTTGTTCGGTCTGAAAAAGAAGAGATAAAACTTTAGACACTTAAAAAGTAGAGAAAAGCAAATAGTTGTCTCCTAATGCAAATGGTTGTCTCCTAATGCAAATGGTTGTCTCCTAATGCCTGCCTTTGTAGAGAATAGCAAATGGTTGTCTCCTAATGCAAATGGTTGTCTCCTAATGCAAATGGTTGTCTCCTAATGCAAATGGTTGTCTCCTAATGCCTGCCTTTGTAAAATAGAGAATAGCAAATGGTTGTCTCCTAATGCCTGCCTTTGTAAGGGTTTTGCATTGTTTCATCTCCAACGGAACAGAACTCGTTTTCTCTTGAAATCAGTCACTTTTCACATCAGGGATGTGTTTTCACATTAATTTTGTTGTTGTTGCTCTGTATCACTGATAAACGGTGTCACGGGGGGTACATTGACTATAGTTGCAACATCTAAATATAATTCACCCCATTATGAACACTGCATAATGTGTGGGTGTACATCACCCCCATGCATTAAATTTAAGCTTAGGCCTACTGTGTCATTTACTATCAATACCATGAACACAATAGCGGTTTGTATTTCACATCGATATGATATACGCTATGGAATTATCTTCAGGCACGTTTAGGGTATACCTTTTGTTTACTTTTTCGTATGTAACAATTAGCATAAACATGAGTGGCGTTTGCGAAGATTGAACTGGTATGTAAACGGTGTAGATCTATATTAGAATATGAAAGTGAAGAGTGAAAAATGAAGGGGAAATAATGAAAAATGAATTTCTATGCAAAAGCGGCCAAAGCCACCTTGTAAGGTTAACTGGGTGAATGATATAAATTACAATACATGTATTATTGAAATAGAAATGTCTGTCTAAAATGCCTTAGGGTATAATAAACTGTCCTGTGATTGAATATACACTTGGTGTTACTTGGTAATTAAAAAAAAATTTTTTTTTACTTGATACTTGGGAAGGTGGGCGGGAGGGGGGAGGGGGGGGGGGTTAGATTCTGTGTGTCCTTGGAAAGAATCTTCCTGGGATATAATCTGTTCACGGACTTAAAATTGTGCCAGGATTCTGTCCCAGTCGGAGCACATTTAATGTAGTCAGAGTCAGTTTTTACAATGAGGCTGGATATTGTTCTAGTATCTCTGGTTTCTAGTACGCTATGGTCTCAGTACACCGGTAACCGGACCAAAACTTTAGCAGAAGACAAAGTTGAAGTAGTCGTAGTAATGTCCCTTTTCCAATATGGCGACCCTCTTTTGAATGAAAGTCGACGAAAAACCGAAATACGACAGTAGTAAAGATCGTCTATTTTGTCGATAGTTTACTCCCGTTATTGGGTTCCCCCTTGAAAGCTGGTTGTCAGTCATGGTAAGAAGAGAATGCATCAAGACGTTGATCAAATTCATTTGATTGTTAGCAAAGGGAGAGAATAATCAGACTGACCCGATATTTAGAGATCTAGAATCTAGATCTACCGATCTACCTTCTCTCCTTAAAACCTGCCAATATTTGTAAGTGTCAATTGCGACCAAGTGAATTCTTCTGCTGAAGAAAATAGCCTAGGTGTAAAAACCATTTTTCACGACTTGGAACATCTCATTCCATTTGCAAATCAAAACAGATGGGAGAATCTACAAGTCAGATCCATAACAATTCTAGGGGCCCCAATTCTAGATTCTAGATTAGGCCTACACCCAAAACAGACCTAACGAAATACAAATAGATCTAGATTCTAGATCTAGATTCTAGATCTATATAAAACCTAACAAAAAGTCTGAAGAAAATAACTACGGACGTTTAGGAGAGATACAAAATGAAATCTCAAGGAATCGATTGATCAAGAATCAAAAACCTAACAAAAAGTCAGAAGAAAATAACTACGGACGTTTAGGAGAGATACAAAATAAAATCTCAAGGAATCGATTGATCAAGAATCTAGAACTAGATCTGAACTCTATCGAAGTGAAACCAGACTGCTTCAGAATCCAAATATCAGAATAATTGGGAGATGTTTAGTATACCCCTTCCACTATTATCGAGTAAATATGTCACATTTTATGGTTGAACATATAGAATGAATTCTTTCTTCCACTCTTTTACATTAAATCTAGATCTAGATCTAGCTCCAATATGGAAGGCTTCAACATGGAAGGGATGTCAGCACAAGCCCAACAAATCTGGAGCATGCTAGATGACATGTCTGAAAACGATCCCACTGCTTACAAAAAATTTATTGACAAACAGATTAAACAAGGAAAAGAAGAAATGGCAATGCCAGAGCCTCACATGTGTGTTCAAGTATTATTACTTGTAAGTATGATTGTTTTGTTTCGTATATTTATCACTCTTAAAATTAATCATGATTAGTTAATTCACTCAGAGTTTTAACTCACTGAGTGAGGACTGAGTCCGAGCCAAGCTCGGGCTTGCTGAAACATACATTAGGGACCATGCCTGAGCTAGGCTCGGATTGTCATGTTAAAGACTATAATTTCATGTAATATAATATTTAGTATATAATAATAATATTCCTATATTTTGCTCTCGCAAAAAAATATAAGCAAGCACAAAAATCAACATAGAACACCAAACTTCATATTTATTTCGAAGTACACGCAAAATTTCTACTCTCTAAAGTGATTAGAACATGTTATCCAAATGGTACTTTGAAAATGTAAAAAAGGCCGGTCCCACTGGATGTGGTTGGTTCAAATTAACTGGTCCTCAGTGAGATAAATGGCATACCATGCTGAGGTATACTATGATTTGTTGCCCTGCATATCTGATGAGATTTGCTTCAAGATTTATTATGCCAAGCTGGGCAAATGTAAGTACAGTAAAACCTCAGTTTAACATACCCCCTTCGGACCTCAAAAATAGTACGTAGTAGCAGAGGTACATTGTATCCACAGTTTCCACATTTTTAGGGGGGAGGGACAATTCTGCGAAGTGGCGAAGCATTCTCATTCTCAGTCTCAAGCTACACATATCACATAAAAACCTCTATCATTATTACTATTGTTACATCTAAGTGGATTTTGATTAGTCGAATAAATCATACACGTCATTAGGTTTTCCAATGATCGGACAGTGAATCAGGCCCCACCCCTTGTCATTGCTCATTGTCTTTCATATTACCGCTACCTTATTCAATGGGGCAATAGAATTACTATCGTGGTCCTCTGCAAAATGTTGTCATCTTTAGATCTAGAGATATGAGGGAGAATAGTATCCTGTCATATGATGCAACAATAGTTTTCCCGTACAATCATTTCTAGAAAGGATTGGTGTTGCACGGTCAGGTGAGAACATTTCTCGCTTCCTCGAGACCTTTACAACCTTCATACCGCTTGCTCATGATAATAATATCATATCGTAGAAGGGGTACAGTAAAAAATTTTCTATTCGTGTTAAAATTTAGTGATGAGATTATCGAGCCTTGATACTACGGGGAAAAAATATGTTGTAAAAATGGTTTTTAATTAAATAATTTCCCCAGAACAGTCCGTTGCTTCCAAAAGTATGTTATAGCCGAGTACGTTGTAGACCAGGTGCTTTATGAAGAAATATGAACTTCGGGACTCGGGACTTTGTAAAACGTACTTTGCAGCCGAGTGTACGTTATAGACCGGGCACGTTACACCGAGGTTTTACTGTATGTCAACCCTTCTATTTTTGTGCTTTTCAAAATACAGTCTATGTTCCTGAAACAACTGTTATATAGCATGAAATACTGTTAGATTCCGCACTCCTTTGAACAATCAAAGACTTGAATGCCCTATAGTTCGAATACATGTATAAACACAACTGACTTAGACATGATTCACTAGAAAATATTGGAACATTCGATATCAACAACCTCATCACCATCACAACCCCAGGCTGCTGTTTGAATCCAAAACGGAGAATATTATTGAGTATAAAGAGACATATTCTGCATTTTGGATTCAAATGGCAGCAGGGCAGATAAATATGTTGTCACTGTCATTCTATGTTTAAGTGTAAAAGTAGAAATTTTATGGGGTTTTTGGTTTTATAGTCTATAAACTCCGACTGGATATTTCAAGGACAGGAGGTACACAATTATACATTTAGAGGGTCAGGATGCTAGGTTTCCAGGCAAGTCAGATAAGTTAGATTTTGGTTGGTTAATGGGTCTGTAGGTAGGATAAATCAAAATTTGGTCAGAAAAATTGATTTCAGGTCGGCAATCGCAAATTTTGGGCTCTTTAAGGCAATAAAAATGCCGTGATCAGACTAAAGTCGATATTACGAAAGCGGAAAGTACATTAATAAACTGTTTTTTATTTCCGGTTGGGTTGAATAACTCCCCTTTATTTCAATTGTGATCTTCCAAAGCGGGAAACGGCCTTGAAATTCACTTCTCTGCGTCATTTCATGATATCCGATTGCAAGAAAATGTGGTAGGAATTTTGATTTGGCTGATAGGATTTTTTAATGTCCCTGATACTTGGACACCTTGGGGCTGAGATGCTCAGCATTTTATAAGTTAAGATCACGCAAGTAAAGACATATTTCTATTTTATTTCTGCTAAAATATGGGGTGAGGATCTTTCAATAAAGTGTACTTGGTGCAACAAAACAAAAATACGAAAATTTATAGTTATACGTTATAGAACGACAGAGACGATATACTGGCTTCTATGTTAACCCTGTTCAAATATTATGTGGCGACTGCTCTCTCTTTGTCTCTGTCTCGTGTCTCTTTCTCGTTTTTCTCGTTTTTCTATGTTATAGTTTTAGACTCATTTTACGATAGACTAGCGTAGATCTAGATGTACTAAAACTGAGAATCAAACTGTCAATCGTCGTAGAGTGGAGAATGAAATGTAAGTGTAACACAGTAGGCCAAGCACGCGGGCATAGCCTTAACACGATTGAGCGAGGCTAGACAAAGAAAGAGAGAGGTGGGTACAGATCAACGCGATACTCTAGTACTAGAATATCGCGTTGGCACAGATGCTTCGTGCGTGCGCAGCCCGTGCCCCTCTCTCCAGGTCCAGTCGTGGTGTGGACAGCAAAGATGACCCAGTGTGAAACGGTCCAGCATGCGTACATCTGATAAGGGCCAGGGTTGATGTGTAGGGGTGGGGAAAGAATGCCACTGTAGCAGAGAAAAGTTTATTTTAAGCGGATTAAGATCGATTTAAGTTTATCTAAACCGGACTTTGATTAGTTGGCTTATTTATGGAAAAAATCAGGACCGGACGAAATGTTTATTTTACGCGAGAATTTATCTAAGCGAGTTTATCTTATGTGGACTGCACTGTACCGATGAATTAAAGCTGATAGATAGGGACATTTTTTTTATCAAGCAAACATTTAAAATAAATTTAAAGAAGAATGTGTTGTGTCATCTATCATCTGTCATTTTTTATTCTTGTTTTAACGATATTGCTTTTCTTTTTTCTTTTTTTTTTTTTGCTTTATTTTTTAATGAAGGGTGTTGCTGATGTTGCTTTTATTATGAATATTCATAAGGGTATTAAATCTCCAAAATATTTTTATCTACAGACAAAACCAAGGACACCCTTATTTGTAAACTTCTGTGCATGGAATAGAGTTCCAGAACCAAAATCATCACAGGATTCTGTTCCTGTCACAGGAACTCGTATTACGCATGAAGAAGACGACAAAGGTAAGACAGTACAAATCTTTACATCATCACGCAGAAAAGATATGTGTTAGGAAAATCCTGGGTGGTCTTTGTAAGGAGCAAGGAGCATTCTTATATAGCGCGTTTCCACTAAATGTGCACAATGCACTTTACAGGCTTTCCCTGGCAGGCCATTGCAATCCAAAATCATTCTCAACCCCCCATAGGGGGCATACTGAGATGCGACCCGATGAAAGGCGCTTCACTCTAGCATACTGACAAGATCTTCCTCTACCTATAGCCAGGTACCCATTACCTGGGTGCGGTGATAAAATGCATGTAAAGAGTCTTTCCCAAAAACTCCACATCGCACCCAACTAGAATTTGAACCTGGGACCTATCGACATGGGTCAAAGTCTTCCGGCAGATCAAAATTTGTGGCAAGGTCTTGTCGGTAGCTCACAACACATTTGATCCGGCCCTGTGGTTTAATGGAAAAGATAAAGTGGATCTATTAATATTATAATTCGGAAATGGCGTGACATTGTGAGTTTCTATTCATGATTTTTAGTCCAACACAACTTTATGAAGAAATTACTTATGGCTTCAATGTTTGACAACAAAGCACACGTGATTATGACTTGTACGACACCAAAACAAAAAGTTCATTCAGCAATAATGAATAATAATAAATGTTACTTATCGAGTGCCCTACCCCGAAGAATCAGGCTCTAGGCGCTTAACAAATTCAGCTACAAAAAATTACACGTGAAACAAATCATACACTTATAAAATAAATACGACTAAAACATGTAACACTTTTCAATTTGTCTATTATAATCTGTAAATATAGGTTTTTTTAAATTGGATTTAAAGGCATTTATATCCCGAATACGTTTTGACAAGTCATTCCAAAATTGTGGGGCGGCAAAGGCACGCAAAAGATCGCTCGCCAACTTTCATCTTAAACTTGGGCTTTACTAAAATTCTAGAGTCAGAGCTGGATCGTTTTGAGTATATACTATATACATCCAAAAGTTCCCTGATGTAAAAAGGGGCGTAATTTTGAAACACCTTAAAAACAATTGTGCAAATTTTATACATTATTCTTTTTTCCACTGGTAACCAATGCAACTCCTATGAAAGGGGAGCAGCTGAGTGGAATTAATTTTCCTGAGGACGAGACGGGCACCATTATTTTGTACTGACTGGAGTCGCTTAATATATATTGAGAGATGTTAAATAGAAAGGATACAATAGTCATGTCTTGAGAGGTTTACAATACATGAACTTTAGTATTTTATCTAGCGCTAGGCAAGCAAACCATATTATGGCATTGGACCCAAGGACAAAAATTATGCTGAATGTTCCAGATTACTGTACCTGTCATGAAAGTGTGCATATCACTTATCGTTCATATTTACATCAGACGACTATAGGAAGGTGTGGGTATGAAAAGTGGAACTAACAACTGACTTCCTGTATAATTTGAGTGTGAGAACCTCATCTAGAGTCTGTCTGCGCTAGTGTGGTAACCGTGAGTCCTGGCGGGGGCCATTGACGGCGTGAATTTGGATTCTAATATTTACAGGATTGTACTTTATATAGTTTGAATATTTATTACATTTTACTCAGTGTTTAACCAGCACCATAGAGCACTTTGGTGAATATGCGCGCTTTATAAATACAACAATATTATTATTATTATTATTTTATTTTTTATGTTGTTTATTGTTACCATTTTTATTAATAGTTGCATTTTAAGCTTTTAAGTGAAATGTTTTCATGGGGCATATTTAAGTCCAAGGTCATGGGTCAAGGCAAAAGAGATCCAATAATACTTCACTTTCAGCTTGCAAAAGAAGGCCATTTTAACAACTAAAAGTTATGAAGCTGAATTTTTGGCCCCATGGAAACAATTTAGTCACCAATCACAAGACATTTAAATTTAACAGGTCAGGAAATTGTGAATAAATGTATGAGTTTTGTTAAACAAGAAACCACCAAAATAATAAATAAATAAATTAAAACACAAAACCAATCCAAAAACCAAGTAATCTCTTGGTCAAGGGTTCACTTAAATTGTTATATTTTGATCTGTCTGTTGCATAGGTAGCATGAGATTCTTTAATTCCCATACACCGATTCACTCACATCAATTTATCTTGGCATATTTCACATAGTTGGTGCAACGAGCCCTTCCATTGCACTCCGGTTGGGTAACGGTAACTTTATATTATTAGTAGGCCTAGTCGCTGCGAACCCGACAGTTCACTCACATGGAGCGTGTCATCTGGGAGTCTCAAGATTAGCAAACGGCCGGTTCTAGGTCTGTTAGGAGAGGCTCGGCGTACGCTGCAGCTCTACCAAAGGGACATCAAACAAATCCCAACTACCAACCAATCAACCATAGTTTGCGCGTTTTGGGAAAGCACATGGCTTGATGGTGAAAAGTTACATGTATATAATTGCCACAGCAAAGAGCCATTGCCACGTACTACTTGCCGTCAATTTCCCCTTCCACGGACTTTAAAACATATGTTTGTCATAGAGGACATATTATGGCAAGATCCAAAATAGAATAATGATAATAATAATTGTACGATTTCAAAGGCACAACAAAGAGTTAAGGCCTTTGAAAGTCACTGAGTACAAAATGGTGGATTCAATATCAAAGTTGCAAAACAAAATTCTTAAAAAGTTTAATTGAAATAAAATACTTCGATGATAAAGCAAATAATAACTTTGAACTCATTGGGGGAAATTAAAGCTTAGGGACATTTTTCAAGGTTATTTTATAAATATAAAATGATTATGCACTTCCATGTTGGAATGCAATGATCATCAAATTATTTGTTTGCGATGGATATTAAACAATAATTCATTGTTGGTAACATGGAAACATTTGATTTTGAGCAAACCACATCATAATAATATATTTAGCAATTCAAGACATTTTGATAACACATTAAACAAATCGATCAGCCAAGAGTTCACTTTGGTCATACGTGTGTAAGGTAAGCTGGCTATTGTTGAGATGTGAGTTGTATGTCTTGTGTGGCACCAATAATAATTAAATAAAAGATTATGGAATACAATATTTATTAACCCCCCTTCCATCTTCTTGATCTCACAATATAAAGCAGTTTGAAAGGCCAGGTATCCAGCCAGGAGAAATTGCCTACAGCTCGCCTTGAAGATCTGTCTCTCTCGTGTCGCCCTCACGATGGCTTTTCTGGAGAGAGAGAGAGAGAGAGAGAGAGAGAGAGAGAGACAGAGAGACAGAGAGAGAGAGAGACAGACAGACAGACAGACAGACAGACACACAGACACAGACA
>JASKDV010194952.1:0-11293 GCA_032466395.1 Aegires albopunctatus
TATTATTATTATTATTATTATTATTATTATTATTATTATTATTATTATTATTATTATTATTATTATTATTTTTATTGGTTTAAGAAATGAATTCTTAGACTTTGTTTTAAAATTGGCTTATGGGATTATCCTAAAAATGTTTGATTTGATGTTTAAAATTTTTCCATTATTTGTCATCAATATTGTAGGAACAAGGATATTTGAAGTATGGAAAAACTGATCCAGTGAAATACATGACATGTTTGGAAAACTATGGATTTGAAGGAGTTCATATTGAGTACAAGAATGATGAAAAAACAGGTATATTTTGTTACTGTTTTATCCAATCTGTCATCTCTTTAGAGATATTAGACATGCATTTATCTCTTACTGGATTTTGACACTGTCTTTTTATAAATTTAGCACACAAGCATGTTTTCTCAAAAGCTATGTTTTTAGCCTACTGCTTGTGGCCTTACTGTTGTTGTAAAAAAATATAGGGTTTCTTCTAGACCCTCATCTCTCTATGGAAGAACAAGAGCTTTATAAAATAACATTGATTCTGCTGAAAGTGAAACCTTATGTTTATTAATAATAATAATAATATTGATAATCCATCGACAACACCTATTGCTTCCTCTTAATCTAGCACTGGATCTATCCCTACTATCTCTGACTTCAGGCCAACATTACCTGATGAAATAGAGGATGTAATCAAGAAAATGCCAGCTAAAATATGCATTCTTGACCTGTTTCTAACATGGCTATTGAAAGGGTTAGCAGATATCCTATCTCCTACCATCCCAGCCGTCATAAATAATAATCTTTACAATGGCATATTTCCATCCTCATCATCGTGACTTGGGCAGTTCTCTCCATCTCAGTCTCTTTCCAAGTCATTCTGATAGCCTTCCCTTCTCCCTCCCAATGTCTTTGCCAAGTTGTCTGTGGCTTCCTCTTTTCCTTTTGCCCTTAGGGTTCAAATGTAGAGCTTGTTTCATAATTGTGTCAGGGTGTTTCCTCACAGTATGACCAATCCAATGCCACTTCCTCATCTTTAATTCCTCCTCTATATTGCAATTGGCTGTTGATTGCTCTGTTCCCAAAGATCTTTCTTTCTAATTTTCTCTGGTCATTTTACTTGCAGATTCGTTTAAGGCATCCATTGATGAAAGTTTAGATCTTCACAATGTCTGTCTTTATGCACAGGATATGATTTCACATTTAATTTTCCTTGATAAACTCCAGCTCTACAGGCCCCATCGGCTGAGAAGAAAATTTTCTTTTACTTTTTATTTATTCCATTGATGCTAATAACGTTAAAGATTACACCAGACTTGGTACTTTATCTTTGCTTTATCGATTTATTTTATTATCACATGTTAACCATGAAATGTTTGATTGTTTATTTTTATTGGTTTTAAACAGGAAAACCCTTTCAAGTGATCTATGCAGAGATCCATGAGAAACCAGCCCATCATGCTGATATGCTAAGTGATGAGAGCGATGAAGAAGAGCAAGGATTAGACGTGCCCGTCATGAAAGAAGGAAAATAGGGAAATGGAAAAAGTAACTTGTTGTTGACATATCAATACTACCCTCCACTTTCCATCAAATGCAGTGATTAGAATATCGTTATCTCTTATTATGTATAATGTCATTTAATAAGATTGACTTAGAATTTATAAATCCTACTAGGACTAAGGTTCCCAAATATTGGTCTTTCAATTGGTCCTTTTCATTTATCTATCTCCAGTGAATTGTCCTAAGTCTTCTCCACCAGCCTCAGATAATCTTTGCAAGATTGCCTTATGTTTAATTTTTATCTGGTTGCCACAGTCTGTCTGTTTCTCTTTATCTATTGTATAATTGATAATCATTTTTCAATTGATTCATGTCGCATCCCTTGCCACATTGTCAGCACAATGACAATTTTTTCTTTCTCTTGAATTGCTGTTGTGTGTCTTGAGTCTTATCTTGTCTCCTAATCTCTTTGCAATTGCTTAAAATTGGTTTATTTAAAATTGAATGTAAATTGATTTAATGGTTCATAATGAGGTATTTGATCCAAGAGGTGATTAATAATTATTGTGATTGATCTTTCTTTGATTATTACTTGAGTAAATACACAATTCTGCCATTTGCATCCAAAAAGTAGTATATTTATTGAGTACAAAGAGAAGGATATTGCGCTTTGGATGCAAACAGCAATATTACTACTTTATTTATTAATCATTAATAAAAAACAATTCACTCAATTTTTTAAGTTGATTAATTTCAGATACTCTAGAGCATATGAAATTAACAAGAGAATCCTTTTAATGACAGTTATGCCGGTTACATTGAAGTAACCTTTAAATCCATGGGGATAACCGATTGTTTGACTGGGTTTCATAATATAGCCAAACTAATTCTTAAATATAAAGACTTCCACACGAAGAAGAGAACGCAAATGACTGAGAACCAGATGTAACACGGACATGTAATACTATTAATCTATATTGTATCATCATTCGATGGTAACGAGCATACTATCAGTCCTGAACTGATAGTATCAATGAGCCCAGCTTGAGCTTAACCACTGGGCCACATGATTTACAAACATGAGGAGATAAGAAATTGGGATTATTCCCCATGTTTTAAATTGTTCCCCTTGTTCAACTGCATCACCATCCTTTGGAGGCGTTGGGGGGACAAGCGCCGATAACTTTCACACCTTTTGCCTACTTCTGCCAGGTATTTAAACTACGATTTAGTGTATAGAGTATAACATTATTACAAGAAGAAAGACATACACTGTAGATCTATTGCTGTCTTTTATAATGATAAGTTATGCTAGATAGCATAGCCAAATGAAATGAAAATGCCAGATGGGGTGAGTTGGGGTTATGGGGGTCACATTGAGTCACAATAGTACAAATCCAATAATTCAACAAACTCAATAATCCAACACTTTTGCCGGGGATGGGCAGGGTCAGATTATGGGTGCTGTACTGTAGACTGAATATTTTTCAATTTTTTTCTTTTGTCATTGTTTTCCCCACAATTTACTTCACTTCATCAATAGTTTTATATATGACACATTTCTTAAGGCTGTGATTTAATCTGTTAATTACAATAATTTCATTGTTGTTTTACAAATCTGACTAAATTCTTCACAATAATTGTTGTTTGTTACAATGTTCAAGTGCACAAGCCCATAAGTATTATGTTACCAATGCTTTCCTTACTTCTTACTGGGTTAATGTCTCTCAGAATCAATAATTGATTTTTATTGGAGACTTCTTTGATGTAACCTGAGCTCGAATTATGTATTTTTCCATTTCCTTCAATTTTACCGAAGATCAATGCTGATCCATTGGCATCATTACTAATATCTTTATCATTGACTTTCATCTCTATCAAGAAAAGGCATTTAATAATTGAATTTTAAATAATTCTTGGCCATTTTATGATTAAAAATTGACATAATGCCTTTAAAGGCTAATGATACAGGATTGGAAGCTGCTCCTAATCAATGCATTAATATATTAAATATACTTGTAAAATATAAAATGTTTCCTATTGATTATGATTGGTTTAAGATGTGCCTTGTATGTTTAGATTTTTCCATAACTTCATTGGCATCCAAACCATGTTTTCACTCACTCTTATTTCTCAAAAGTACATATATGTTTAGTTTGCAACCCGCAACATTTATTGATGTTATGCAACCAATTACAGTGTAACAGTGTGTATGGATGGACAATTTTGAAGCAAGCCGTCCAATTCTCTTTTTACCTTTTGCTTTTCTTTTTGTAATGTTAATATCATATTGAATTTGTATCATGTCCTAGCTTTGATTTTGTCAATTTCACTCCTTCAACACTCCTTTGGAGTCATACAGACAGCTGAATTTTATCCTGAAGATTTTGACCTAGTTGTAAATATGTTTGGTCACAGTATTTAGTCTAATTTGTAGTTTTCATTATTTCATTGATTTTGTTTCCGTAATTACAGTCGTTATTACTAGTACTATATGCACACTTTAGAAAGTGGTGTTATCTTGCCCAGCATGGCATTATGGTTCTTGAAATAGCTTGTCAAATATGCAGGGCTACATTGAAATGCCACCAAGAGTGATATTAAATAGAACTTTCTTTTCACTAGCCTTTCATCTTACTTTTTCCATGGGCTCTGGGATGACTTTAGTAGTTGATAGAGCCCTTAAACTCCAAATAACTAACTCAATCACTCTTACTATTTCCATGGTATGGGCTCTGAGATGACCATAGTAGTTGATAGATCCCTTGAATTCCAAATAACTAACTCTTACTTTTTATATGGGCTCTGAGATGACCTTAGCAGTTGATATAGTCCTTAAATTTCAAATGGTAACTAACTCTTACTTTTTCTATGTGCTCTTAGATGACCTTAGTAGTTGATATAGTCCTTAAAATCCAAATAATTAACTCCATAAAAGTGGCAAAATGAGATTGCCTATATACCCAAATCGCAATAAACAGACATACATTTTAAGCACAATTAAGATATTAAGATTTATGGTGACAAAATAACAGATATAAATGTCTTAAGTTGTAACAATAGCAGAGGAGGGCAAGGGGGTAATGAAAATGAGGAAATGCCTCAAGAGAAGAGTCCTAATCAATAATAGTCTATATTGATAATCTATATAATGTAGTTTAATTAATTCACTGGAACCTTTAATTGATGAATCATTGCAGCATAAAAATTTGACTCCCAGCAGTACATCTAATTTTCCTCCAAGCTTGCCGATTGTCTGAGGTGAAATTAGAGACATACAGTAGAACACAGTTAAACCAAAAATAGCACTAAACCGAAAAAAGTTAAAAGTCCTGATTGTAAACGTAACAAGGTTTGAACATTCTTGTTACTTCCCCTTACAAATGGATAAGCCAAATATGTTTAAACTAAAATGATTTCTTCAGTCCCAAACAATTAGGTTTAACAACGTTCTACTGTATTAAAAGAGCTACCTTTTTCACAATTATTTGGATGGTTTACAATGGTCAGTGGTTTTACATTTAGACATTTTTAGATTTAATATTTATAATAGCAGATTGGGGATGGTCTACTGAAAGCAATGTGTTGGTATGAATGGAAAATATAATGACTGAATGCATCAACATTGGAACTATATTGCATGATGTTGATCAGATCAAACAAATCTGTAAATATCAGGGATCCGCCAAAAGATTTAATCAGACGTATAATGATACTAACATAATAACATGTACATTAATTCAGTGACAAAAGTATAACTAATATCAATATAGAAGATTGATTATTATTATTAATATTATTATTATTATTATTACAACTCAATTTGAAATATGACTTACAAAATGATATGATAATTCAATAATCTTGTGCTGTTATTACCAAAGGAATTGCTCAGGGCATTGGTGACATTTAATCATTTCATTTTTATTTGCCATTGTTAAGGGAAAGCATTATGTGGCATGCCAAACTGTCATGTATATCATTCTGTATTTTAATGTATTATTTCAGTCTTACATGTCATTGTGTTCTTTTGCAGTGGTTCCGTTGCTTACATGACCATATTGTTATTTGATATTATTTTGAAGTTTTGTCAAGGATACAAAAGTGTTTTATACTAATTAAGACTTTCACCTAATTTCATGACCTGAAAGAAACTGATGTTGATGATATAGGTCATATATAAATAACATGGCCGCTTATTTTCATACAATTACAGTATAATCCGCTTATATCGATGTGCTTTGGGAAGTGGATTTGATGCCAATATAAAATTGTCGATAAATAAAAATACAAAGTCAAAGAGTGAATAACACGGGGGGTAGGGGGGGGGGGGGGTGTAAAAAGACAACATTATATTTTATTAATCTGATTGTAAACGTTTCTACCTTTTATGACGTGCTGCGAGAGAATGAACGTGAAGCTGAGATGTAGGCCTATGCAACTACACAGACATGTCATGTAGTCAAGTGGGGAAGTTGTTTTTTTTTTTTGACTACCGGTACCTTGCTAGCAATGCGAGGCTCACACTACAAACCAGCACAAACTTTGCTACACGCATGCTTGTAAGGCCTGTTATGGCTGCTTGCTGAGGAAAAGGGAAAGGCGAGGCACTAACCGCGGCACTTGCCTGTGACGAAATGGGATGGTAATGAGGAGTGGGGGTAAGGAGGTGGTGCCATGGCGCGATACGTGCACTTCTACTTCTATATGACATGAGGCATTGTACTGTGTGGGGTCTTTATGTAGTCTATTATTATACATTGTGTTGGCCTATTAAAGCCATGTGACATTTTTCCCCATTCGTGTTCGTGGTCTTCGCCACGTATCCATAGGAAGCATGTCGATATAGCGAATGAAGTAGGATGAAAATACAGTCGATATAAGAGAAATTATTAAGTAAAGATATAGAAGGAAAAAATTCATAACTGGAAAATATGTCGATATGTCAAAATGTCGATAAATCGACTGTTGATATAAGTGGATTATACTGTATAATAATCCCATTGTTTATGTTTGATACTTTTTATAAAATAAATATTAAATTTACATAGAAAGAAAACCCTCAGTCTTAAACTTTTATAAATTCATTTTAATTTATCACATGTCAAAGGTTTTTACTAATATGTCATCAAGTTATATGGTTAGAGATTATAATAATACATGTATTTAAATTTATCTTTCTTCCAAAGCCCAACAATTAGATTTTACACCCTGTCACTGGGAGCTGCTCCATAATTTTATGACAGAGACCTTTAATTGAGTTCTAGTAGTGTTCTAATTTTACATTGCAGTAAAGTAAAAAGTGTACTAAAGACTGGATAATAAAACTTGGCCCTTCGTTTATCTGGTAAGTCTTAAATGCTAGTGCAAAGATATAGACATTTTTTTCATCCCTGGTAATCTCATGCTGATCCAAAAAAAAGGAAGGAAGAAAGAAAAATAAAGAGGAGAGAAGGTAGAGAAAGAAAATGCTGGAAGAAGAAGAAGAAGTGGCCCATTGGTTAACACAGTTTGAACACAAGAAACTCAAGCGGCTCCTCTCACCGACACTGGTTGGCTAGGTGACTTGGTGTGATCGTATTCCGTTAAATACACATTTTCTTGATAACAACTGGTCATTGGCGGTGTGTCAATAGGTAAGACACTTGATCCCATTTACCTCACTGGACTCTTGTGTGAATGAGTACTTGGCCGTTAAGACAGTGTTGTCAGTGTCCAAAAATTGTAATTGCGCCTAAGAGGCTGCCAGTCTTGTCCTATGTGTTCTGTGTTGCTGTTGGTCAAGGGAAGTTGAAAAATCATTGTAAAGCACCTGAAGCCGAGGTTCCTTGGGTAGGGTACGATATTAATGAGCTCTTTATCTTTTTTATTTAACTTTAAGAATTATAATAATACATATATAATATAGGTCTATATTCTTTTAGTATATATATATATATATATATAAAATATCCATTATTGGTTTTGAGAAGGCTGTGAATTTAATTCCTGCTCGCAAAACTATACTTTTATTTTTCACACTGCTCTCGGTTTAAAGTTAAAGCGAATACTTTGTACCTGGTATAGACAGTGGAAGAAAGATTTTGTCCTTAATTAAGCAGAAAAGCGCTGATAAGAAGTTCCTGTCCAGGGAATTGAGGAAGTATTTGTGTGAAAAATGAGTTATTGGGCGGATAATTAGTTTCAGTTCTGATACAGACTGTAGAATTTGTCTTTATTAATTTTCTTCCAGCATAATTCCAAATCAATCACATCCTTTCAAGAGGTTTTCTTGGTACACGGACATCAATAGAAATTAAACTATCTTTATTCATATCATATGAAAGGAGCTTAAATCCTGAAATTGCTAACATTTGCAGTTTGAGTCCAAAATGTATCATCAAATTAATCTAATTCTAAGGCTATAATAAGATAAGATAAGAAAAGATAAACTTTATTATTCAAAAAGGATATTTGACTTGGACGAGAAGAATCCTCCACAGAGTAGATCAAACAGGGACAAAAATTGGTCTTAAGCTGAATGCTAAGAAAACAAAAGTTATGCATCTTGGACAGGAAAGACCTGATGGAAAAATACAAATTGACAATGTCCAATTAGAAGAAGTTAAAGATTTCAAGTATCTTGGGTCACAATAAAATCAAATGTGCTCTAAAGATGTGAAGACAAGAATCAGTATAGCAAAAAGAAAAATGACTAGTCTGAACATCTTGAAAGACAGACATATTCTAACTTCACTGAAAATTAATCTCCTGAAATGTCTCATACAGTCATTTGCCATGTATGGTTGCGAAGCCTGGACTCTCAAAAAACTAAGAAAGATATGTTGGACATGCAATTAGACACAAAATAAGAACCAACTTAATGTCAACAGTACTGCAGGGAAAGTTAGAGGGAAGAAGAAAAAGAGGAAAACCATCAGTATCGTATCTCTCCAATCTGAAGGACATCACAGGGATGAAAATGCACGAAGTGGTCGATAGGACCAACAACCGAGAAGAATGGCGTCAGGTTGTCATTATGTCAACGTTGCAGCGACCATCCACAGCGGTGATGCTGACAGGTGACATGACAACACAAGGTGATAACAATCGACATAGTAAATCAATAAAAAAAATATATATCTAATAATAATAATAATAATAATAATGATGATGATAATAGCAAACAAACCAGGTTGGTGATGAGAATGGTGGGGAGTACAAATTTTACATGGATTGATTAATTCACTCTCTCTTTCTATCACCATACACACAAGTGCAAGCGCGCGCGCGCACACACACACACACACACACACACACTTATAACTGCATTATCTATATATTTTCAGAGATCATTAATTACTACATGTATAATATAGACCCATAGTATACCTTATAGGCATAGAATCAGACTGGAAAAAAAAAATTCCTCATAGTCTAAACGTAGCTCACTTTTTTTATAAATATACTTAGTGAACTCGGTAAAAATAAATGGGAAACGCTGTTGAGTGAAATTCCTGCTTTCTATAATAGATTGAGAATGCAACCATCATCTTATATAAAAAGTGGACTGTTTTCCTGTCATGCAGTGGCCTTACAGTACAGTGCTGCTTGACAGAGGAACATGGCTTGCCACATAATGTCTTAGGCCTTGACCAGAATAAACCAAACATGTTTCAAAGTTTTATGATAAGTGTACCATGGATTGTAACAGAGGACATGGTGGATGAAATGTAATGGTAAATGAGAGTCAATCAGCAGACGATCCTGGCAAATTCATGAAAAGTCATGAACTCAAATTGCATGTCAATCACGCCTTATCACTTTATTCTTATCAGTTTCTTAGTGAAATTCCAATTCCGGAACTGCGTTGGTGATGAGGTCATCTTCAATCGAAATCTATGTACCTGGATCTAACTGTTGGTTTTATTTCAACCGGTAACTGACTGTGTGAAGGACTATTCTTTGGTCGCTGTTGGTCAAATTTCAGCCATGTTACTTACACTTTCTTTAGGTATTTTGGCGTTTTAATTAATTAAAGTAATATTTAATATGCATGGATCTAAATAACTCTACATGATTCACTCAAAGATTATATTTATTTATTTTCTTGCATCACATAGTCCAGAAAGTTTACTAACTTAATCTCTATTTTAAATATTGGTTTATTGACAACGATGATACTGGTTGGACAAATCACTCTACACTGGTTATATTGCAATTGGATATTAGGGGCAATATCGTATATTATATTGATTCTGGTGATATTGCATTATTTCAGTCTAGCAGAGAGCATTTCACTTTTACAAATCCAATTTCGATTAATTTACAGCTTTGCAAGTTTATTTTCACTTAAAATACTTAAATGGGCAATTGCAATCCAGGATCTGTGACCGGTAACATCAAAATGCATTATTTCCTTAATATCATTTGGCTGGGGTTTCTCGTCTCAAGACCATGGCATGGATTACATTATAGCGTCGATTTATTTAACGAATAAGCACTGACATTACATTTTTAGTTTTAGCTCCACACAAAATGTAAAATTGATGCAACCGTGCCTTGAAGTTAAAATGTATTGTATAAACTTACAACAAAGTGACTTCTATTGTGGCAACAAAACTTGTTCCATTTCATTCATTTAATAGAAATTAGAAATAGGGATAAGCTTTGGCTTCAAAGGGCACGGTGATTCTTGAAATTGATTTAAAGGGCACGGTGATACTTGTAATTGCTTTAAAGGGCACGGTGATTCTTGAAATGGCGTTAAATGGCACGGTGAATCTTGAGATTGCTTTAAAGGGCACGACGATTCTTGAAATGACTTTTAGAGGGCACGGTGATTCTTGAAATTTCTTTAAAGGGCACGGTGATTCTTGGCTTTAAAGGGCACGGTGATTCCTAAATTGGCTTTTAAGGGCACGGTGATTCTTGTAATTTTTCTTTAAAGGGCATGGTGATTCTTGAAATGGCTTTAAATAAGTTTAAAGGTCACGGTGATTTTTGAATTGGCTCTAAAGGGCACGGCGATTATTAAAAAAAAACAACCCACCTTTGATTTTGACTCATGTGGAAAAATGTGAGAGGCTTTTTTTTTCTTATTTTACCTTTTCAATGTTAAGCTTAGCTATACTTAACACATTCTCATATGTAATATACATGTATTAACTAAAATAAAAGCTTGTTATAATTAGTGCCAATTTCTCATGATTCGTTTTGAATCACTCAAGCTCTCCTTGGCTTGTGCGCCGGACAACAGCCGACCTATGACCCCATGTGCTATGACCCCAAACTTATGGGAGCTGCCCAACAGAAATGCTACTCTGACCAAGGCCTAGTTCTTCATCTGGCTGCCAACCCATACAATCCTGACCACGTCAAGCAAGCCTCAAAAGACAACGCTTTGACATCAACACCAGATTTCGTTTGCAAGTAAAGTTTGTAACTTAATCTGCTATGTTGTTAGTGCTGCTGTTATTGTTTATGTTGTTGATGATTTTACAGCCACCATCGTCGTTGCAACAGCCAGCAGCAGCAGCAAGATTACTAGTAGTAGTAGTAGTAGTAGTAGTAGTAGTAGTAGTAGTAGTAGTAGTAGTAGTAGCAGCAGTAGTAATAGTTGTAGTAGTAGTAGTAGCAGCAGTAGTAGTGGTTGCAGCAGTAGTAGTAGTTGCAGTATTAGTAGTAGTAGTAGTAGTAGTAGTAGTAGTAGTAGTAGTAGTAGTTAGTAGAATTAGTAGCAGTAGTAGTAGTAGTAGTAGTAGTAGTAGTAGTAGTAGTAGTAGTAGTAGTAGTAGTAGTAGTAGTAGTA
>JASKDV010194974.1:0-11292 GCA_032466395.1 Aegires albopunctatus
TCCCTCCTCACACACACAAACACACACACACAAACAAAATCAAAAGCTGAAAAAAAAATAAAGACAAAAAAAACCTACTGAATCAGACAACAAAGTACCAAAAGCACCCTGCGGATTTAATACAGTAAAATCTTGATATCCGTTCCAACGAAAAATTGTCAGTGGGCCTTCAACGAATATGGCGTTATACTGGGGCAACAACCCCATTCTTGCCAACACGTTATGCTTTGTTTATATCAAGCAGCTGATTTTTACGCAACCCAAACCAAGTGCATTTGGAAGCAGATTCATAGGTCTGCTGCCGTGCAGGCACCGGGTCTATTCACTCAAGAATTAAAGCTGAGAGCTATCAGAGTCACTTGGGTCTAATTTTTAAGTGAGTAGATCAAGTAAGCTATTAGTTCTGCTTCCAGATATAATTGGTTTGGGCAGCTTAAAAATCAGCTGAACAATGTATTGTAAACAAAGGAGGTCTAAAAAAAAACTTTTACAAATCACAGTTAGGTCTGTACAGATGTTTTCAGTGAATCACTAGTAAAAGCTTCAATGCTGTAAAACTGAAGATGTGTCGCAAAAGAAAAGGTCGTCTCTCTGTCAAGTTTATTAACTTGGCTCGCCAGTCTTTTTTGTAAACACTGCCAAGCTGAATGGTTTGGCTCACAAGACACGGAAGGAGTTAGTAAAATCACTCTTTCCTACTTTTCTTGAGCAAACCCCTCAAATTAAGCATATGAAACCTTGTTTTGTTAGCCTTATTATTTACCAAAAGAACATTATGGTTATCTTATTTATAGGAAGTATTTGCAATTGTCCGTTTTTGTTTGTGCATTCAAATTTAGTCTTGTGATTTTATTTGTACTGTATTTTACGTTGTACTAACAAATTTTAAAAAAATGAAAATGGAAAAATGCTTCTTTCATCATCAGGTATTCTACAATTTATAATTTTATATTTTAGCAAACTCAAGGAACTACTGCAGTTGAATCCATTGACTGATCTTAAAGATGCGGCCATTTTGGATTATTATGTTGGTGCAACTTACTGGGCTAAGCAACAGAAATTTGATCCTCAACAGCTGTCAGGGTTTTTCACAGTCATTCACAGTCTATTAGATAAAGTAAAAGGTAAGATCAGGGCTGTTACACCCAACCTTGTTTTCATACAGCACACATGGCTCCTGGACCCTGGGGTCCACTTTGAATTTACGCTGAATTTCATTATTTTTGTATCTTACCAGCTGAACCATTACAGTTTTGCTTGTAAAGCTAGGTGCAGATCAATACTTCACTTTTAAATCATATAATACATAATAGTTATAGATTAGATGCACAGTCTATTTTAATTCTCTAGAATTTATTCAAATTGTTTCTGAAACTCTTGTGTTGCCATATACTCACTTAATATAATATGCAGCCCACGTTTAACGACATTTTCAGGACCACTGATATTATGTCACTATAACCAAAAGTTGGTGCATTCGATCATTAGAAAAAATGAAGGAAAAAGAAAGGGAGATACCGCAGAAATACTAGAAGGCATAGCCATGCAACAAGATCAATCGTAAACTGATGTTTGGCCTAATAAGGGCTGTGTTTAGAGGTTGGGAACTAGTTGGTAGCCTAGTTGCGTTGAATTTTATTGGTCGGCAAGCAAGGATATATATTTATATCAAAAGAAAGCTCAGGCCATGTACTTTAATTTGATACCAAATGTATGAAGATAGGACTTCCCATTACGAAGATATTGAAAATTTAATAAAGATAGGGCAGAAAACCAGTTTAGAGAAAATGGTGATCAAAGATGGAGAACTGTTTTCACTGGTTTTGAGGATGGATGGATACTAAACACTAAGAAAACTGTTGCTTCTATCATGCAAATTTGCATAACATTTTGCATACATCTACTATGAGATAATGTCTAACACTTGATGAGAAAAACAAAAATATAACTTTAGTAGAAGCCAAGTTATATTGCACTTCATTAGGCTTGACAAATAAATTGTTTTGCATCATTTTCGATCAAGTCGATTTTCTTTTAAACTTCCTTTTGACTCCACCCTCTGTCTTCACACAAAGGTGCATTCCAATACAGTAGAACCCAAATCGAGTAATAGAAGATAATTCATAAGTGTAATTTCTGACTGAGATATACAATCACCCAAATCACCCAACATAGCTGTGAGCGGGTAAAATTCATCGTCTATTCTTCGTACATAGTGATTTGAGTGTAAGCGCGTGCCTCACAAGCTATTATTTGATTATCTTTTTATTATTTCAACTAATTGATATAGCCTTCTGAGATGTCTTATAAATTTCATTAGGATAAATTAAATATTTTTTCACAATGGAAGTGAATTTTTCATTTATTGAATTAAAGAAACATCATCGGTACAAAATAGGCCTGCAGTGAATCTTTCATTCTTTCGATTTCCAAGAGACCACGAATGGTAGACTAATATTTTATTAATTTTTTTCTTACCATACACAATTTTTGGTGTAGATTTCAGATATCATTTTCGATTTAGATTATTAGTTAGGTCTAATATTATGAAGCAAGTGAAATTGTTCTGGTTCTGGGTGAGGCCCCCCATAGAATTTGAGCTTATCATAGTTTCTTTGACACCATGTAAAGTATGCAATGTGAAATTGCATCTTCAGCAAGTTGTCATTTTGTTGCATTCTCTGCGTATGTCCATTGATTATAAAAATATGATTTGTGCAGCAAAATGAGACGTGCACTGGTACCTTATAAGTTTAGATCATGCAAGAAAATGATGCATTTCTATTGGCCAATTATATTTCTGTTAGAAATGAGGTGAGCGACTTTCAATAAGGTTTATTTGGATCAACAAAACAAAAATCCAAAGATTTATATAGGTAGTCATACATTAATAGAATGACAGCAACAATATGTATATGATATATGTGTGTGTTTGTGTGAAAAATGCAATAGCATCTAACAATTAAAAACTGAATATCATAGTAAGACATTCTTTACTTTATATTATATTATAAACTCTAGGTCCATCTTATGTCAATGAAGCATCTCGATTGTGATGCAGACTTTGTTGAGACATACAGATAAAGTATTTTTATAGTTATGTCTTAGTTGGTGAGAAACTGACTTCGAAAAGGGTAATGTAAGAAAAGTGTAAAAAGGTATGAGCATCTTTATTTCTTCTCTTCAGATGAAAAGGCATCCCTTGTTGAAAGTGTCAAGGAAGTCTGTAAGCTCATGGTTGGAATTGGAACTGATCTTGGTCCAGATATAGAAAGTGGTGGTATTGAATTTTTCAATCTGGCACAAGCTAAAGCGATATCAAGTTACATTCACAGCTGGTAAAATGATTTTTAAATTATCTCAATTGAAAACAGTAAAAACCTTTTAAACAAAAATGGCCAATCCGAAATAATGTTTAAACTGAAAGGAAATCGAAGCTGTTATACTTTTTTTTTTTATTATTGTTACCAAGAATATGTTTAAACCAAAATATGTTTAAAGCAAAAATTAAAGCAATGGTCCCTTGAATTTCAGTTTAACAGGTTTCTACTGTAAACAAATTGAGACATTTCTAATACCAGGACATGCTTAAATACTTTATCTATCAATATTAGAGAGCCACAGCCTTTAATGCAAGCATGTATAGTTCATATCTCCTTTTTGGCCTCAGGTAGTACCCATACCCAAGTTGAAGGTTAAAGATGCCTTTACTTTGGCACCTAAGATAAGTCAGTTGAAATGTAAAGAAAGATGACATTTGAAAACTCTATGTGTCGTATAACTACTAGGTTTATATTTTAATTTTAAAACATTAATTAATTGTTTCACAATGACCCTGTTACCTTATATAAGCCTTAACAATTATTATGGAGTAAATGTAGTGAATTTTTAATTGAATATTTTGCTGGATTAAAATCCTAAACGGTCAACTTTTTCAAATGTCGTTTAATTATAGGTAACCTTTATGCAAGTCTTATTAAAATCTTGAAACTCATATTTAAAAATACCCAGATTTTAATTAGCCTATTATTAGTATAATTAAATAGGTAGCACATTTCATTATTGCTGATCAGCTGTTCATGTTTTTTAAGTAAAATAGATTCCAATCAGGTTCAGTTTTACTGTCTAAGGGATTCGATTCATTTACATTATCAGTATTTCATAAATATTTTCCTTTTTTCCTTTACCTCAGCCTGTTTCAACACTACAAACTATATGAATACATGTTCTTCTGTTCCCAAGATGAAGAGATAATTGGCAGTGATGTAAGATTATTATTTACATATTCTGCTATTCAAACTCTCACAAAGGAAATTGGTTTAAATAATATCAAAAGAGATTACATTGCACTATCAATTCAAAAAGAATATTATATTTATATACGTTTTATAATTCCTCTCCTTGACTTGGGTTTCGTTAATGTAAAATAGCTTTGAAACTTTATTTACATTTTTGCCTTGTTAATTTTGATTGTTTTCAATATAATTTTTTTATTTAAAAAAAGTTGAAGTTTGACATTTTACATAAAATTTCACTTCCTTATTTTCACCATAATACTACTGCAATTCTTCTACTTTTGCATCTCAGTTGTCAGTTGAGGTACCATTACCAGCAACAGCCCCCTTTCCACCTCCATTGGATGAAGGTATTGCAGAGGATGTTTTTAAGGACTTTCTGTCCCTACCCACACCAAGTTTATCAACTGTAAGTATTCACAATTGGTTATAGCTTTAGCTTAATAGCATATTTTTGTAGGCCAATGATTCCTTTAATTAATTTGAATTTATTCTTGCTTAACTGCTGCATTCATTCCAAGAAGGATACACATTTATTGTTTCTATTTAATAATCTCAGCAAAATTGATCTCATTTTCAAGTTCCCCAGTAATAAGTCAAAATCTAGTACTTATTAATTTTCAATTCTATAAATCAACTGCAACTCCTAGAATGAACCCCCAAAAATATTGATAACTTATGACCACATTTTTTTTTTAATTAAAAAAGAGGAAACTTAAAAAGATTGTCTTGCTGTGCTAGTGATAATTTGCGAACATTGTTATTCTTGTTATATGATTTAGGAAACAACTGGGGAATTAAAGGAAGAAGAAGAAAGTAAGCCAATGACTCCTGTTGAAGTTGAGCTGCCTCCGGAAGCAGCGGACCTATTTAACAAGCTTACTATTGATGATGTTAGAGGAATCGTTGAAGAAGTATCAGGGGAAATACTAAGCAATATACAGGTAACTATTTTTACTAGATTATTATATGTCCCCAAATTGGCAATTTATTCTCAGAATATGATGCAAGAATATAAAACTACATAATATTCAACATAATAAATTTAGACATATTCCATGTTACCTAGGATTTTTTGTTGTTTGTAAGAAATTCCAATTCTTTGATAATTCTTTTGATGTGATTATCAATGCTTTATATTGATCTATCTTATTTCAAGATACACCTGATAATAACTGGAAGTGAATATGATCCTTTCATTTTCAAATTTGCCCATACGTTACGGTTATTTTGAAAGAAAAAAATGTGAGACATCTCTCAAAGGAGGGCATAAATGATTCAAGACATACACATCACTCATAGCTTGAATATTTCTCTTATTTTAAAGCAAAAATATCCACTTATAAAGTGCCCAGTACCATTTCCCTTGGCTGAGGAACACATTATACAGATGACAAGCTTTGCAGTTTGTCAGTCTGATATTACTGGCAATGTTCTCATTCATTACTGAGTCAAGTGAGCTAAATAATAAATGGGACAAAGTGTCTTTCCTAAGGGCACATTGCCAATGAGCTCCTGCCAATGTCCTCCATCCAACTGGTGTCAGTGAATGAATGGTGTTCTAGTTTTCATGAGTTAAACTGCTTTCAAATTTTCTAGCATTAAGTTGTAACTGACAAAACCAGGAAACTGATAACGCCTCTTATTTCTTTCTTTTTTTTTATCTTCCTCTAGGTCGGCCTGGAAAATAAGATCAGAAACCAAGAAAACAATGCTTTGAACAAAATTAATAAGATCCACAACGTTTTACATGAAACTCCAAGAGAGGAAGTATAAAACCCTTAAGAAGAAGACCATGAAATGTTATTTAATATTTGTTCAAGTTTATCTCATGCGATATTGAGTTACAAACATTCACCTCAGTAATCCTAAACAAGATTTAGATATGGAATGGAAAAAATGTTATTTTTGTCATTAATTCATATATTATCAGTTCATCTCTATATGATAAACTATTAAACTTTGAATGGATATATGAAATACATAAATTCTATGGAAATTACTGGATATTTATTCAGTTTTCAAAACTAGTGTTTTTATTGAAAAACTTACGAGACAGTCTCAAAAAGTATAGTGTCAATAAAATAAAAAGGTAATATTGATGAATTTACATAGACGTTAAAATTAATGTTTTACTTATGAAATAAATTTGGCTGTTAAAATTTATTTTTTTTCAAAAGCCTAAAATGAAATTGAAACCTTTAATTTTAATTGTTTTTAAATTTTGGTGGGGTTCTCTCATTACTGTGAAATTTTGAAAGAAAACAAAAACTTTGACGGTTTATTAGCTACAACCATTTGGAACCCCTTTTGTAAAAGATCATTTTATGACTGACTGACGATAATTTCTGAACACTGATGAAATACAACATCCCTATAAAAGAATAAAAATGACTCTGGACAATCTTATATACCAAACAATATCCAAGACAAATTTTTTGTTATATAATCTGAAGACATTACAAATTTAAATTATGATTAATTGGTGTTTTGACAAACCTGCCAAATATTCCATAAGAACATTTTTTTGGTAAAGTACAAATAGCCTTTGTACATTTAACAACACGATCAGTTTCACACAAATGAATGCAAGCAAAGGTAAAAAAAAGAACAACAAACAAAATTTATGATCATCAGTATGAAAGGAGTGTTTAATGAATTACATATATGGTGATATAAATGGTGAATATTGTAAGTCTGGTGTGTGTGTGTGTAAATCAAAGAGAAAGAAAGAGATGAGACTGAAAGGAAGAAATTAAATAAATGATTCAATAAAATGAAGTATACAACATAACAAAATTGATTTGTGTCCATTCTTACAGATATTTTCATGAAGAATTCAAATTTGTTTGTGTACCGGTACGTTGAATGACTTCTACGTACACATGAAAAAAACACTGCAAAATTGATTGAAAAGTCATAGAAAACAATATTTAAATAACTTCCATAGTCATACCAAAAATAAATGGGAATAAAGGGTATGAGGCAATGGGGTCTATATAAATATCAATAATTGTAAACATGTAGTACATTATAGGATAACCCCAAGAGAGAAAGAAAATTTTCATACAAAGGAAGAAACGAAAAAGTCAGTTAGAGTTAGTTGAGTGTTGCAAAGACTAAATGAAATCGACTTCTTTTTGAGAAGCTAGGTGGTCAAGTTGGTTAGGAACACTCTCACTGCTATAGCAATGCAATTGGGTGCTGCGCAGAGATTGCAGGTTCAATTCTTTCTTGCTTCACTAGATTTTTTTCGTTTCTTCCTTTGTATGAAAATTGTCTTTCTCTATAATGTACTACATGTTTACAATTATTGTTAGCCAAAATAAATGGCTAGCACTTGTTTGGGTATTTGAAACTTTACTCAAACAGATCCAATACTTAAAATAGTTTTTTTGGGTTGATTTTGTTTTTAATGGCATATTGACATTGACAGTAATTCTCAGCCTAGTTGAGTTTGTCAGTTTATTTGAAGACGAAGAAGATAACATTTGTACTTATCTTTACATTACTAGTACAAAGATCTATGTTTGACAGAAAATTAAGAAAAACAGAAACAATAATAATATACCAAAAATTGTTTTTTTTAAAATACAAAACAATCTTCATTTTCTTCTTCACTTCATATCCTTCCCGAAAGTAGCCTCTCTCACTTCTATTTGGAATAAGTTCCTGTCCTCTGCACTGCGAACTCAGAAAGCAATGGGAAACTACTGAATTAACACTTTTGCCAAGAAACCCTTAATGAACCGAAAAACAACAACCTTGGCAAAAATCCAAACTCCCCAAAATTTCAAAAGCCAATAAATCTATATAACATAACAATATGTTAGAGAAATAAAAGAAGAAAAAAAATTGAAAGTGTACAGAGACTGACTAAAACATCTAAATGATAATCTTATTTTGCAAGTTTTAAAACTCCATTAACCATTTTTCCAATTCCATCAAAAATCTCATGCAAAGCTGTCTCACACATATAAGCTGGTGTTGTGACAATCTTGTTTGCTTCATCAGTGTGGGTATCCTTTGGATATGAGTTAAGGAATTGTTGACAATTTTTAAGTCATGATTCAGTCATTATTAAAATCATGATAAGGGAATTAATTTGACATTTTAAGACAAGTCAGAGTATGTCCTAAATACCAGCAACCAAAAAAATCAAATAAAAAGAATTAGATCTATATCTGAAAAATTAGTTCAGATTTGTGTGACATGATTTTCCCAACCAGCAATTTTTATCATTCAATTTTTCTATGATTTTGATTTCTAAATTATGTTATCAATTATTTCGGGTAATTTGTTAATAATTAGACAATAATTAGGTCTATATCTATTGATCTCGATAAGGCACATTAAATTAAATTTTACCAGGAACCAAAGATTTCATCAAGATAAAAAAAATAAAAATATGATGCCTCCAAAATGATTTAATTTAATTATTAATACACAATTAAAACCTGCTGAAAATATACACATTTTGAATCAATCACTGCATCAAGAGTGAGAATAACACGGTAATGAAAATTATATAAGATGAAACTAGAAAATTGTGAAAAGGCGATGATAGTGAGAAAGTGATGTTAACACGAATCTGTACTTAGGAATAATGGTAAAAAAGTGATATTATACCAGCTTTACGGTGGCGAGATGAGGTAGGGAAGAAATCTGATACTCGGTAGGGGAATTGACAGGTGATTTATTGCGGCCAGGCGGGAAAACTTAATTTGGGCTGAGAGCGAAAATTTGCAAATTCGCAGCCGTGGTGTACAAGTGCAATGATAAACACAGCATGCTATTTGAAATAACACAGTTGCCCGAGAGGTGCAGAGTGGTTTAAACACGTGTAATACTAGCCGCGCCTGAGTCATGTTCAGTTGTATGACGTTTCGCATGGTAGGGGAGCGGGGTGATGTGAAAAAGTTAAGCATCCCCTTAAGGTTAAGGTTAATTTCTGATCTTACAGCAAACAGCACTAGGGTTAGTAATATAAGTAACATTTTGAACAACTGAATGAAGGATACAGTGACATTCTTCTTGACATGCTTTGACCCCATTGACTCAATGGCTCCAGCAGTCCCAGCGTATGGCCATTTTCCACCTTCTTCTTCATTTGAGCCAACTGTCACCTCACATCCAGGAATCACTTTTGCAGCAAGCACAGGAGCAATGCAGCATAAACTGTGTGTAATTTGAATAAGAAAAGGGATATGAATACAACAGGCATAATCTTACTTGCAATTATTACAGATGGTAGACAATATATCAAGATGAATGAAAAAGGGATGAATAGGAGTAACATGTTGCAAATAAGTAAGCTTATTTGATATTGTATGAGGTTAAAATCTATAATTTATCAATAATACTTACCCAATAGGCTTTTTTGAAGTATGAAAATCTTTAATGACACGCTCTACATGACTGTTGACATTCATTGATGTGCCATCTGTGGCAAAAGATGACCTATTGAAGAGAAAAAATAATTCTAAGAATAAACGCACAATTGTAGTAAGCTACTGTATATATAGTAATATGTATGTAAGAAGAGTAGCACCAGAGTCATTGGGTAGAGAAATGGTGAATAAAATTTCAATATAAAACAAAGCATACACTTTGGTGAAGCAATGAAATGCTTAAACTCTTGCAGTCCAAGGGAAAGAAATAATCAATGTTCAAAATCATTTAAATAATGCTTATCATGCATAAACATAAAATAATGCCAATTTTAACGGACAATTTGTGATGGGAACTCTAGAAAACTTCAATCAATTGAAAAAGCACATTAAGACACTCATTGTTGCACAGTTGATATATGGAAAATTGAGATACAAGAGAATTCATATCACCCTTTTAGTAAATGAGTTCATTTTCAACACCAACTAAACAGTTTTGACTGATTGTTAGAATGTTAGTGGCAGCTTTAACATATATGGACAAGGAAGACAATCTTCCAGGCAGATCTACAAAGTAGTCATCAATATGAAAGAAATAAGATTTTAATTCTAAACTGAAAATAATGCGTTCAATGCATTAATAATCAATGTGTCAGTAGTGTTTTATTAGTTGATGCCGATTAGCCAATGTGGTGTGGGCTAATTGTCTACACTATTTTGGCTTTCCTCTGAATCTTACACAGTTATATCTCAGCCTCCAACATCACAATGGCACTCTTCGAAATTTAAAGAGGAAGACATCCATCCCAGTCATTCTCAATTGCTGGTTATTTAAGCTTCACAGTTTGTAAAATTTCATTTTCCGAAAATAAAAAAGAATTACTTGTTAAAATGTCCTTGCCCTCTTTACATTGAAGTGAGCTACAATAAAAAATAAATGTTACAATGTACAAACTTTTATAATAATAGACCTATACTGACCACACTCATCATCGTTTATTACTGGTGAATTTGTTTCACTTTCTTTCAGAACAATTTAGGTATGCTTGAATCCATGTATTTGAAACCTCTGCATTTATAATTGTGATACCCTGGTTCATCATTTCAAAAATTTAAAAATGTATACAGTTTTAAAAGGATTGTAACATCATCCAAGCTAATTCGAATTTTTTTTTTTCTTTCTTGCTACTGCTTATTAAAGTGTCCTCCTTGGTTTTTAGGACAAAATCCACCCCTACTAATTGTTATAGTCCTTTACACTGCACACTCAAGCCCTGGCCATGATAAACTTGTGAAAATGCTGACCATTTAAAAACCAAAACAGATGGAATAACCATCAAATCCATCTATGGATTAATGCTTTTTTAAAAAATTCTTATAATATACAGTAGTACACGGCTATGGCGGGACTTTTGGTTCAAGAAGAAAAATCACGCTGTAGGCGACTTCCCGCTATAGGCATGCAAAGGGGAAAAATATTCTAAACCCACATGATTTTTTTCAATTCTTCATATCCTGTGGTCTGGAGACGTTTTCTGTCTGATTTGAACTGTCCTTTACTGATAGCTGACGACATAATGGCTTCCTTGTCTCTCAAAAAAGTATAA
>JASKDV010194985.1:0-11291 GCA_032466395.1 Aegires albopunctatus
GAGAGAGAGAGAGAGAGAGAGAGAGTCATCTTTTTAAAAATATAATAATTGTTATCATCTATTCATTGTTTCTTCATTAATGTTACACAAATACAATTTGACTGCCTACTAAATAACTTCTTTTTGCCCTTTGCACGCTTTATGACTGACCAAGATGGATTTCACTCCGTTGCAACCCATCATGTCACGCGACATGAAGACAATGAGGCTATTAGTCATTATAGAGACACGAGGGTTGACGATTACGATTGATATCCAGATAACGGGCTTATTTAAAACAATGTTAGTGGAATCACCGGCGGTGTGTAATTTATCGGGGAAAATGGAGTAGATGTTGAAATAATAATACAACATTACAGATAAACTTGAATTTAGATGACTTGGCAAAAAAATAAATAAATAAATAATTGGATGTCTGCTATCATTTTAATGTATTGATTATTATTTTATATTATAATATGCCTTATGGTCGTAGAAGGTCTTGTAATTGAAATAAGATCGATGGAATCTATACAAAACCCCTTTTGGACAGGGTCCGTTTGTCCAAGTCAATCAAGATAAACATAAACTTTGCAGAAACTTTTGTTTTTACGCGTTAAAATACAAAATTTCCCCCACCAAGCAATCACAATCAAAGTAGTTATATTTAAGTTTAATACATTGTTTACAATAATGTAGGCTACCATAGTATATTAACTATGCGTGGAAGGTTTATAAATGTTGTATAATAATCATGTGTATGTTCGCCTCGTTTTGCACCCCCCCCCCTCCCCCGTGGTCATATGGGGAGAGGGGGGGGGGGTAGTTCGAGTCGACTTGTTACGGCCCAGCTTTTGGTTTATTGTTTTCCCTTCTTCATGTTGTCGTTGTTATCATTATAATCAATATTGCTGTTGTTGCCACTATTGTTGTTGTTATCATGATATTGTTGTTAGTGTTATAGTTATTATTACTATTATTGTTATTGATATTGTTAATATCATTTGTGTTGTTATTGTTATTTGTATTATTGTTATTGATTGTCTATTTGCATATTTGTCTGTCCGTCTATTTTGCGAGTGTTTGTGTGTGTAATTTGCAGTCAATTGGCAATGTCATTATCACGTTGTTGATTGTTACATTGTTAGTGCATTTGACGGGAAACAATTAACAATTTGGGAAATGTTTTGAATTATGTTCTTTGGCCAGTTGGCCCAACAATATAAACTTGAAATTTGATTGATTTCCCTTCTTCATGTCTACTTAAGAGTTGTTGTTGCTGTTTTTTATTTTGTCGTCGTTCGCATTCTAGCTTATCTTGGGAATTAAAGCACCACGTCTATAAATGACCGAATATAATATACAATGTATAGACCAAGATAAACGAGTAGGGCGTGGTGCTATTTTAAAACTCTACCATGTAAGGTTATAGAGAGTCGATATTTTTTTAAATAGCAAATTTGATATCATTACTACTGCATGGACGTAGTGTAGTCAACACCGATTACCACAACTACTGTTGTTACCACTATTGACGGCTAATACATTGTTGTAGGCCCCTACCTGATGGTGGTAGCGATGAGGATGCCGATGATGATGAAAAGGCTGTCGTTGTTACTGCTGCTAAATCTACTTACTGCAGTTGTTGTAATAACAATGCTATGCAAAACAATGACACAGTTTTAATTTAAGTACATTGTAATTTGAAGATTTTTTATTCCGTGTGTAACTGTGATCATGCTTCTAAATTGAATTTGTAATTCTTGATTTAGAAGAAGTAAGAGAAATTGCCGAAATATAGGCATACTCGTAACTATTTTTTTCCCCTACATGGTCATGAAGGGTCACGCTTAGTACACAGTGTGGGGAAAACCCGGGATAGTCTATCACTGTTGGAATCATTCACTCTTTCGTGGTTAACCCTCGGCCAATGAAATCACCGTTGGAATCATTCACACTTTCGTGGTTAACCCTCGGCCAATGAAATGGCGTTTAGTAGTCCGTAGAAACATTGTGGCCAATGACAACGCGCTGTACTCAGTTGCTAAATATAGATACTGGTGCAATCAACATTCCTTTCCTTTCATCATTCGTGATTCGGACTTTTAACGTGAAGGTGGACTAATAATTTGGATAAGAGAAATTTATGATATCAAATGCTAAATAAAGTTGTTGTTTTTAGACAATATAATATTGCATAATGACACTTGATGAAATAATGGACAAGGAAAATACACTGGACAAAAGGTAAGCAGCTTACTTTAATTTATTTCGAGTCATTTATCCTCTTCGAAGTTCATTTCTCCAACTTTATTCTAAGAAGAGAATATTGCAAACGTAAGCAACACGATGCGTTGCATCAGTGTCATAGGACACAAGTTATAAATTAATAATCGCGAAATCATTGAAGATGAAACATTCGTTGGTGCATGATAATAAGATACAATTATGCAATGCAGTTCTTTCATTTGTCAAATCTTGATAAAGATAAATTATATTGTGCTATAAGTTTATTAATTGGATGTAAAAAAGAATAAAGAAGAATTCTGTATATATCTCTCTATATACAGAGAGATCTATATTATACTATAAAATTTGCAGGGGCAAATGGAATAACAGCCACGTAGGCTACATAGATCTAGCTTAGTCTCTGCATTATATGCCTCTTTTAAAATTTCATTTTTTATTTGTTCCAACAAAGGTCCAACAGAAAAATGAAATCCATTGGATACATTTTAATGACAAGTTTGAAACATGCCATCAGGAGGGGGAGACTATTTTGTGGTATGACTCCCTGTGCACAACTTCTTTCAAGGTAACTTATAATACAAAACTTAATTTGAGTAGAGGTGATGTTGATTTGCAATATGAAGCAAAAGTTATAGCCAAATCTTTAGATGAAGTTACTTGATATAGATCTATATCTTTTTCAAGTTCTTTAACTTTAAGATCAATGATGAATTATTGCAGAAAAGTTTTGTAAGAAAAATGAAGTTCATGTATTTTAAAATCAATAAAAGTCCGGAGCTTTCATTTTAATCCATTACATAATATTATTATGTTTTTCACTAACGGTAATGGAAACAGTGAAATTCTCATCATGTGCCGGGGTGAAAGCACATTTTATATATTGTGTATTATTATTTTACATATTTAATATTTTTGCTTGTCTTTTTAGCAATTTTAGCATCGTTACTTACATCATTGCTGGTGTATGTTTATTTTACTTTTACCTTTTTGCTTCATTTGTTCATATGAAGATTAAATATATGATGATTTATTTTTTCATTTCATACAGTGAGGCATCAACAATTATGCTATGTGTGTTGCCAGATCATTGCAACCAAGAGAGTGTACTTATACACCATACTTTGATCAAAGCCTTTTGTCATGAAAAAAGGATTCCTATCATTCAGTTAAAAAACCACCATAGCATTGAACATCTGATTCAAAAGATCAGGACAAAAGATAGACATTGTGACCTCAAAGGAGATGTTACTGACATGAGCTGTTTTCTTATAAAGGTATGTGTCTATACTGAGTTTAAGATAGAATGAATGGGAAAGTTTGGAAAGTGTCTTAGCAATGACAATTTTTTATTTTGTAATCTGTTATCTCACTCCATAAAACATAATTGTAATAGAATACCAAAGTCTTTGCTGCCTAATGCCTAGATCACATTGGGGAAAAAAAATGCAACAAACAAACACAACCTCTTTGCTCATCCCCAAAAAGTCCTGTCTAGTAGTATTGTATAGTCCATTTTCTCCAAATATTTTTAAACAACAACTTCAACAAAATCAACAACAAAATGATATAACTAGGTTGTGACTCAGGTTTCATAAAACTTCCATTAGAAGTAACAGATCTAATATGACAATGATGATGGTATTACAAAGAAGAAAATAAATAGACATGACATGATTATTTTCATAACATTTTATAGTAATGATAATAAATGTGACATGTTTCTTCAAAGCAGAACATATGTCATGCAGGCGGTTTTGAGCTAGAGAGGTTTAAAGTTAAAAACATTGATTCCAACAAATTCTGGATTAAAATAGTTTCCAAACAATAAAATCTTAATCTTTAATTAAAAACTTATGTTGCGGTTGAAATGATGATGTTAAATGATAAATTGGGGAGTTTTTTGGTCCCCCATTTCATCAGCGAGTCTTATTACTCATCATATTATTGTCTTTGTAATGAAAAGTCAATCAATATAAATTTAGTATCAGTGTCATGTTAAAGCACAGATTCTATGCTTTCTTGTGATATGCATATCTCAAAACCCATAAAAATTACTCTGCCCTTGGAGAAACAGGTTACAAAAATACAATTGCAATACAATTATCATTTAAAGTGAATTGCCACTTGCATGATATTATAATTCTTTAATGTTTTTGTGGTTTGATTTTTTTAAGCATTCTGCAAAAGGAACTATTAAAGAAGACAACATGCTGATCCAATTTACCAAAGAAATGATGGCCCAAGGACAAGATGATCCACTTGTGGATCTTCCTGCTTGAAAACAAGGCACAGCTCAATTACTATTCATGCACAAGAAGGTATGTATACAGAGAACGTTGTATTTTCCTTGTTTTCCAATTGTAAAATTTTCATTGCCTGTTTGTCTGCTATCAACAATCAAGTGTAATAATTACTATTCATTATCAAAGGCTAAGTCAATATAACTTTCTTACTTGACTTGGTTATATAATGTTTTTCACCTTAAACAATTAGGATGATAGTTTAAGTTAGTTTAAGTAAAACATTTATATTGTTATTAACATATTCCTTCATCTTATTAACATTATAATTATTATTACACATATTATGAAAATATTTTTTGGCCCATGAAAAGGCGTGACGGAGTATGTATTAGTTGAAAACTTAACTGATGTATCAGCATTCACAATATAATATATTTAAAATCCATAAAGTTAATGTTTGCAGTATCATTTCACAGAACTATTAAGATTAAAAGGCTCAAAATTTCTTAATTTACTCTAAGTCAATTAGATAATTATTTTCTATTCTTTTTCCCTTTTGTCAGGTAACATAAATACCTTCATAAAAACCATGAAAAAAAAAAAGAAGACAAAATCCCAAAGGAAACCATGAAAAAAGAGGTTGGATTCTTCCAAGGCAGATTGTCTTGTCAATGCACCAAAGCTCTTGGATAGCAAGTTTCTACCAGTGCTAAGAACATTTTTGGAATAATATTTTCATTGTGTACAAGCCCATTCTCTTTTATTCAATTTACTATAATAAGTAAAGGAAAATAAATTTGATGTGTACTGTAAGAGAGGAGGAAAAAGTAAATAAATCACCTTGGTGGTTTAAAAAAGGTGTATATAAATTACAGATCATTTATCTCTCCCCATGTATGAAACTAAATTTTAAAATGTCGTGAAAATAATAATAAGGAAAATAACCAGAAAATTTTCCAAAACAAATTGTTCTCTTGTCCTGCACATTATCTTTCTGATTTGTTGCCGTACATGACCATAAGAGGCCCTGAGCCTCTAACAAATATAGTGTTCATCTGAAAGGAGATGACCATATTCTGTTGGTCAGTATTTTGATAACAAATTAAATTTCATTTTCATGCATTACATCTTTGTCCCTTTGGAGAAAAACTCCAAAAATTGTGGGACAATTCTCCAGTTTGAAAATGCAATTGTTGCCAAGTTTTGATGTTGAATTACTTGAATTTGAATGAAGCCCTTGAAAACGATTGGTTTTACAAAGAAGTTATCACCCAACTTAAATAATTCAGAATAATTCAGATTGCGTCATTATTAAACAGGGCATCTAGTTGTCTCTTCTTTAACTTTAATCAGCTTTTTACATCTCTTTGGAGTGAGCTAGATGAAAGATCTTTATTCTTGCTCTGCACTTGACGCCTCATTTTCTGACACTGCCTTCATGTTAAATTACGTAACATGCAACTGTATTAAAATGTAATTATGTACAGTATGTTTACTTTGTTCATTTCTTTTGAAAATACTGCATAGTTTATATATAATTCAAATATGAATCTTATTTAAATGTAAACCATTTTCTAAATGTTATTTGTCACAATTACCGTTATGTTTATTTATATATACAAAAAAAAATTAAAATGTAGTTGTAATGTAGCCTGCATAAACACTGAGATTCTTACAAAACCTCTGTTTAGTCAATTTAAAGATTTCCTGTATTGAAATTTTGTATTTTAACTAATGAAGTTTAAAAAACAAATAATTAAGATTTTTATCATCTTTGTAGTACATGTACAAATAAATAAATTACTGTACCCTGAGCTGCTAAAGGTTATCTCAAAGGCTAATCTTTAAGTCTGGAGAATCATGATGATTATAACCATTCTATGAATATTATAATTGATTTGGTTTGCATGTAATGTACATTGTATGTATTATTTTGTATGATAATTCAATAATTTTGGTTGAACTTATTATTTTAAGTAAGATTTTAATGATCTTATCTATTACGACACTGAGGTGTACATTATTATTTTCTTTGATGACCTAGACTCTTAGCAATAAAAATGTTTGAACTCATAAAACATTTTTTTGTTTTCTTATTTCATTTAGAAGTGCTTAATGTCTACGTGTATCATGAATGAGTATGGTAAAATTTCCCATAACCACAGAAATTAAAAGCGCAATGATGTTTTGAATTATTAAAAAAGTTAGAACAAGACTGCAAAGTTTTTGTCTTAAGGTCAAGGTAAGGCCTTTGCCACCTTTTTCAAGAGTACAGAGTGTGGTAAATTTATGATTTATCTTTACTAGTATTTTGTTTCGAGAGAATCAAGTCAAGGCAGATTGATAAAATGGAAAACAAATCCACATTTCTACTATAGTAGAGTAGGCCTACATGCCACTCATGCCTTTGAATTAGATCGACGCTGGGAGTCGGAGCTTGTCATTCATCTTTTGCCATTTGTGACCATCTATATTCCATATTTTGTCTAATCAAATTCAAACACTAAACGTCATCATGATGCAAATATGTAAATAAAGGAAAATAGAAAGGGTAATTTATATCAAGAATGGCAAATGACAAACGACTTCCTCGATATCTTTAGTCCAAACTAAGACACTTTCAACATGTCAACACATACAAGTTGTTTGTGTCCAGGTAATAAATTATAAATATGCTTTACTTGGCTCAATTCTCTTTTTGATTTTAGTTCAGTCTTTTGCTTCTCCAAGTTACTCCAACTTTTTGAGAATGAGATGCCTAGGGTACAGGTATGCTCTAAACTTATTTCACAACAAACACAGATGAATGATTCAGTATTAAGTAGGCCTACTTAGTACTAATACAAGTACAAGTGGTGTCCTAGATTTTAGTAATTCCTGTACTGTAAGAACCTATGGCAAAATAAAGATGATAATGATGCAAGTGAAAATAAATAAGATCATGTAATAGGTAAAAATATTTATCGTAATATAATGTAAAGATAAGTGCTCAGACATAACAGACAAAAATAAAAACAGTCCACAACGTTGTTGAAATAATTTCAATTAATGCAAATATTAATGTCTTAGCAAAGTTTATTTCTTAATGTCTTTCAGGTATAGTGTTTGGCTTTTTAAAGAAATTAAAAAGGTAATGCACTAAAAACAAAGGAACATATACTGTTTTGTACATTAAAGCATTTCTAATCACTGTCGGTTTGAATCAACATGGAAGTCTTGCTTCCAGATGAATTCCTTGCTGTATGCATTCCCTAGACTGCAGCTCTCAGAACATGTATATACACATAGGGTTCCCCAGTCCATACTTTCCTCAAGCCTGTCAACTTTGAGATAATTCAACAATTGTGGCATGACCTTTTGGGAAGAAAAGACAGAGGAGATAGAAAACCAAGAACTATGTTGTAAATGTAAATTAAAAACTCAGATAAAAAATGGCCACATAGGTGAAGTCTTTAAGTAGCACATAATTTAGATAAATTCCCAACCTTGATAATCTTTAGCTTTAAAATTGTGAAGCAAGTACAGTTTAACCCGATTATATTGACATCACTGTGACCACTGATAAATGTCAAATATGCAGGACGTCAATAAATCAGATCAACCACATGCATTAAATAATGGGGGAAAAACTAGATTTGATTAGTCTGGCAAAAAAGTGTTTACATTGGATTTGATAGCCCTGTAGGGCTCAAGATTTTATTGTTCAGAAAGAAGAGATGGATAACATTGGTAGAATAGCATGTTCTCGTTGTGACTTTCACAAACTGATTTCCTTGCTTTCAGCATTACTTTATGTTGTTTATTTATGTATTATTGTATTTGATGACACAAACAGGTTGTCAATTTTTTTATTTTAACTTGAATTCAATCCATATTCAGATTATCACAACCCGGTTTATGTAGATTAAATATGAAATGGTGTAGAAAAGGTCAAAGTCATGTTATCATTGAAAAAAGAAAATCCTACAGAAAAATACATAAACAATTAAATGAAGCCAAGCAAAACAATCCAATAAATCAGCAAAAGAACATGAAACAAACAACCCCCTCCCCCCTTTTTTTTTAACCCACTAACCCCCCACCCCCCCAATAAAAAAAACAACAACAAAACAAACAAACCACAAACCCAAAACAATAGCAACTAGATTAGATCTAAACCTCATCCATTTACAAGGCAATGAACATCTTCAAGTAATATGGACTGCTAAGGGACATAACTGAAAATAACATTTTCTTCTTGCTAGAAATTTGGTCTTCCCTTATCATAGCTCAGATTTCACCACAGACTTCTTTGACTCATTAAATAGTTTTTTTGTAAATGTAGAAAAGAATAACAAACATATACATCCTTTTGACTCAGATCAATCTTCAAAATTAAACCTGGCAGAGAAATGATGGCTAGAAAGGAGACATAATTAATTCTTTTATCAAATTAGGCCTATAAAAATGGATGAAACATGGATCCCTCATTATAATCCTGAAGTAAAAATCTTCCTCAACATGGGAAAGAAACCTTTATTTCCATCACGAAACAGTTGTGCTATATAGCTCCATCACAATGCCTTGCTTACAATAGAAGGAAGGCAACTTAGACAACCACATAGTGTAGCTTATGAATTTGTCCTCATCCACCTTTTTTAATCCCCATCTGACCTATCCTTTTTTCAAATTAAAAAAAATAAATCTTCAAGGCACAGTGTTTCCATGGCAATGAAGACAACATAATACTGCTGAAGAGTTTAATTGGGTCTTAACTGAGGTCAAGAACTTTTGAAGATCAAAGAAAAATGGCAAAAATCCCCAGTTTTTGGGCAATACCTCTCACCTGAAATTCAAAAAACCTTTTTGCTCCACATGAACAAGGTGGAATATCCTCTGGAGTACTCTTGTGAAAAGAAGACACCCACAATGGTTCTCCAAATCTTGAATAGCGAAGCATCTGAAAGAAAATAAAAGAATATCAATTTTAAATAAAATAAAAATAATATTCCACTAATGCATTCACTGAAGGGAAATTTATTATTTGGTTTTGACCATCAGTGAGAGCAATAACAATAGTTCCATTAAAGTAGACAATTTGTGAAAATAACCTTGCCCCAGGGTTAACCACAGTCTCTCCGATGAGATTTAAACCCATGAACTTTCACTAGTAAGCCGAGTTGCTTACGATCACCATAACATTTAAAATTGTTGTCTCTTTACTTTCTCAGCATTAATAAAATACATGTAAAGCAGCATTAGTCATCAGATAATTAAAAGAAAAATTAATAATGTTTTCTGGGCATGGCCACAAGTATGAAGAAGTCGACACATTTTCGAAGTTAATGATACAGTTAAACCAGTTATACTGAAATTGGATAATACTGAAATCCCGGTTAAACAGAAACTTTTTCAAAAAATGGAATTTTTTCTATATAAAAAAATGATTAATCTAAGCCCGGCTAAAATCAAATATTTTTTGGCTGGTTGAGAACAGAAATCGTAGAAATTCTTGGTCAAAAGTTATAACGGACACCAGCCACAAAGAAAATAATACAAAAAAGAAAGACTGAAATAAAATAAAATAAAAAAACCATCGTAAAGCAGTGAATGGCTGCTCAAAGTCTTCATACAAAATTGCTAATGCAGTGTGTCCTTTCCATTGATGTGAATAATACCTGAAAGATCCATTATAGCATACTAAAATATCTCTACATAGCGATGTTGCGTCATTATCGGTTATACTGAAATCCCGGTTATACTATACTGACATTTGTAGAAATTTTTTGAATTTCGGAATAAGCGGGTTCGACTGTACTTATAACATTCGCAAGTAGAATGCACAGATTATTTTTACTTCATTGAAAAGTAACTCTGTTATCAGCCTGTACTTAGTTAATTACATGTATCTTTCATCACCTGCAGCATTTGCATGTTTTAAAGATCTCCTTTACCATTAAACTACATGGATATCCTTCATCTTCATTCCTTTCTAATACATTTTGACAATCATAAGCTTGCTGTTATTCGAATATTTAAATTATGCCAACTATGTCAAGCTACATTATTTCTTCTTTTGCAAGCATGAAAGAGTTGAGGGAGATATTTTATTTTCGCTGTTTGTATGAATGCAATGAAAAAAGAATAATTCATTCACCATTTTGTAATTTCTTTGTACCACCAAGACAAAATGCCTTTTGGACAAATGAAATCTATAACTCATCTTAACTTTATCTTTAATCTCTATTATTATATTAATGATAATAATAATACCTTGTAATAATAATAATAACAATAATCATAATAATAATAATTATTATAATAATAATAATAATGAGAACATTTATATAGCACTTATATATAATAGTTCTAAGCGCTTTGACAAGGAGTAAAATCAAGAACAATATAGAATTTAATAATGCATGGTGTATAGAATTTACATAGGTAAAATTTTATATCTAAATAATATAAAAAATGAGTATGTATTTAAAATGAAGTATGAGTGAACATTATGGTATATAGGATTTATGGATATAATAGTACATCTAAATATAAGAAAAGAGCATAAAAGTAAAAACTAATCCTAGAAGATAATAGTATATTGCATAAAATGTAGAGGACAAAAAAATTTTTTTTAAAAGGACATGGAATAGTGATAATGCACCTACATTGAAAGTAAACTTATACCAAGAAGTAGAATAGTTTATTCTAAAAAAAGTGTGTTGTTAGAAATAAAATGGGGGTAGTTTGTGCAAACTCTTTTCAGTATTGGGTCTTCAGAGAAGAGAACCTCCTTCGAGCAGGTGTTTCGGCCTTTAACTTCTTACACCCTTGGGAGGC
>JASKDV010194996.1:0-11291 GCA_032466395.1 Aegires albopunctatus
TCTCTCTCTCTCTCTCTCTCTCTCTCTCTCTCTCTCTCTCTCTCTCTCTCTCTCTCTCTCTCTCTCGATCTCGATCTGTAGCTTTTACTTTAGTTCTAGTACAGGAAAGACATGGGTCTTTGAGTCGTCACGTGAGAGATCGCGTTTTCACGACGAATGCTTAAGTTTGTGGGTACTGGACTCTAGTAGCTAGTAACTTTAATGACCCACGCAATTTCCGATGCTGACAACAATGCACTGAAATTCGATCTATTAATTTGTATCTTTTCAACCAATCTTGATATTCCTGTAACTTTTAAAAAGATTTAATACAATCGGTAAAATTGTCCTTTTTGCGTAAACCTTCACCCCGTCTATATCTTGTCCCCAGTGCCAAATCGTCATTCCAGATGGCAGCATCGCAGTCTTTGCATCTCGCATGGAGAGCCAAGTTTGTTGGCACCCTGCCTGCTTCACATGCCACACATGCCGTGAGCTTCTGGTAGACCTTATCTACTTCCATCACGAAAATCAGTTGTATTGTGGACGTCACCATGCTGAACTCTTGAAACCCAGATGTGCTGCCTGTGATGAGGTGAGATCCGGAAACGATTATCTGATTTCTAACCTAGTGTGGTTTTATAGATGTTAGAATAGAAATGAACCATGGTGTTATGGCAACATTTACTTTTTTTGTAATTTATAATTGCTTTTAATCAGCCTGGCTACTGTAAATCAGATGAAACACAGTTCCAGTCCTGTAGGACTGAGAAAATTATTCAAATTCAAATATGTCAGGGAAATTTAACTTGAGGTACATAGGGTCAATTATTGTTTATGCATATAATTTGGATAAGGCATAGCTCCTATCTTCATCATAATTGCCTCCCACTCTTGCTCTTATTTTACTTCACTGAAATTTTGCCTACATCTTAAAAGTATTGGATTATGAAAGGGGGTTGAAAGTTCCAATTCTTTGGATATAATACATCTATTATGAATATTTCCATCCAATGATATTCTCATAAAATGTTCACATTGATTGTAAACTATTGATTATCATAACTAGGACAATTTTCTTAGACTTAGATTGGACTAATGTTACATTATTTTGAATCACATCTGGGAATATCTTTGTTAACAAGATTTTATTCTATCCGAACAGATTATCTTTGCAGACGAGTGCACGGAGGCAGAAGGCAGCAGCTGGCATATGAAACATTTCTGTTGCCTTGAGTGTGATCGTCAACTCGGAGGTCAACGCTACATTATGAGAGATGGCAGACCGTACTGTTGCTCATGCTACGAGACCATGTTTGCGGAGTACTGTGACACTTGCGGCGAACACATCGGTGTAGACCAGGGCCAGATGACTCACGAAGGCCAACACTGGCACGCATCAGAAGGATGCTTCAAATGTCACACTTGCCAAACCTCGTTACTAGGACGGCCTTTTCTGCCAAAACATGGGGTCATTTATTGCTCTGCTGCTTGCAGCAGGGCTGGCTCCATGACCACACAGACTCCCAGAAGACCAGAAGATTACTTGGTTAACATGCAGGAGGCTAGGGTGAGCTCTCCTGTCAGTCACGTGATGCAAGAAGGCCGAGCAGGCATCCAAGAGGTATTAAGACAGCAATATACATTACCCGAGAGCTTACCATCCTCGGATAGGGATCAGGGATATGCCACGAGCAGTAACAGTGAAGTCTATGCTCCCGGCATGTTTGAAGTTCATGCTGGAGAACACGATGCGGACGACGAAGAGGACCCTGTTTATACCATCAACGTGGATGGCCTAGTTGATGCTCTTCCTCTTCAGGAAGCCAAACGACGTAATCGATTATCTCAGTTTTCTATGCCCGACTTGACCCAAGAGGGGCAAATATCATCGGAAGACGCCACCACCCCCCAAGCTGAAGTCAAGGACGATCAAATTGGAGCCACTGCGGTCAACAGTGGAAACAGTAGCGGCCCGAGTTATTCAGGGTCTGACAAGAATGTCAGCGTTCACTACGCTTCCGCCAGCATACCGCATCATGGCCCAGGAGATGACCCCAATCTGATGATGTCATCAGCTGCTATGATGATGATGCACCACCAAGGCAACGGCTATCACTATGGATATCCGCCAAACGATTATCGCGGGGGAGAGCAGCAACCCCAAGCAAATGGTTTTCACCCTGGCATCAGGCCCCTTCCCCAATATGGCCATCACCCCGTCTATAGACAAGTCAATCCAAACTCTGTCAGATCCTATCCGGAACTTCCCAATATCCACAACGCTCCAGACAGGCCACGTGAACAGCCTGAGGCCCCTAGACCACCGCCTCATCCACGTACTGCGGCAGGTCTTCCTCTGCCTGACGCAACAAAAATGAACCCAATCTCCCGACCCCCACAGGCTTTAAGCCCGCGGCCCAAAGGGTGTCCCAGAAGTCATAGTTTTGAAGGTAGACCCGGAAGTGCGCAGTCAGCCTTGCAGCAGAATCCTCATAATTCTAGGTCTCACTCACATCACAGTAACAATCATCGACACCGCCATCATCACCATTACCAACACATCCAGCCACAGCAGCAGCAATCAGGGAGAGGCACAAAGCCCCAAAAGACTGTTACTTTGGATATCACTGCAGCAGAGAAATTCATGTACGGAAATTTCGATGAGGATGAAAAGTGCAGTACGTGTTCTAGTTCCAGCGATTCGGAAGACTTTGACTATTACTACCATATGTCGCCTCATAGTGGCAATAAGATTTCTTACGTTGATGATATGGGCATTGGAGGTACTGTCAGAACAGGCCCTGGTGCCAGGAGCCGAAGGCATCGTCAAAAGCAGAAACAGTGTGTAATTCAATAACAAAAAATGTGCTCTAAAGGAAATAATGATAATAATATACTCAACTAGGAAAAATGGCACGTGTCTTTTAAGTTATGTAGTTATTTGTGAAGATGGAAATAGCATCGTATAAAGCAGATACAGTGAAGTGTAGATATTCAATCCTTGTACCATTGTCTTTATGCGCTATGTTCACGCGTCAATAGTGGAATTATAACCAGCTTTCAATGTCAATGCTTCAGAAGTAGTTATACTATTGATTTTTAGCTCATATGTAACCATTTCGTATGATTAAAGCTACACTTTCAAAACATTGAAGTTAACCTGCATGGTCAAGAGCCTCCGTATATAATTACATATAAACTTTGAAAAGAGTTATCTTTCCCTTGCCAGTCGTCAAGCATTTTCTCACTTCAGGGTATTTTATTTTAGCTATTGTCTCTGGATGTATAAATTCTTAAAGCTATAAATAATTCAGCTTTTGTGTGCATTTCCATACCAATAGCATGAATAACTTCACTGCCTTGTAAATTAATAATGAATACATGTGTGATGATTACATTTATAAACAAAAACTATATTCAGCTATACGCTCTGCATAGTGCTTGATAAATTCGTGTGTTATACCTGTATAATTGACTGATAATTTCGTAAATTCGTATTTTAAAGCTTATCCATAGGTGTATTGTAGTTATTGATCCGATTTATGATCGCTGCAGCAATAGTTTTGCTTTGATTAAAAACTCCCTTACAAACAGAACAGTCAGGATGAATTTCAAATAAGTGATTCCAAAATATATGCCCTTTCTTTTTTTTTTGTCCCTGCTGGTGTCATAATTTATAAAGAAAGGTGACGTTTCATGCGTCTCTCTACGCGCCTGCAGCCAAATTTACATGTACAGAGTCAGGTAACTCTGTCACTGTACTTTTGTCACTGTTCCCTATGCTAATGACTTATATGCTTCAATAAAGGGTTTCTTTGTGTTTTACATTAAAATACTGGTAGTTATTAATAATGCGCCAGGAACATGACATACTCATAGCATGCATTCTTATCGCATGTATAATATTAGTAACAATGGCCATCTCTTCATGTGCGCATCTTCTCCCCACCATCCCACCCCTTCCCCTCCATGAAGTAATTATTGAAGCAATGTTTTTGTCCCTCACATAACCATTATGTTATTTTAACGCGCTATTATAATTCGGGTCATGTTATTAGCTTAAGTACAAACTTATATTTTCAGCTTTTTTTTTCAAAAGTTTGTCAACAAAAGGTCTAATGCCATCTCCAGCAATACAATATATGTATACTTTTATGCCACGCTGTTGTGTCTAGGAAGAAAGATAGCTCTATTTTAAAATGTTATTTTAGGTATCAAGTTTATCAATGGGCTGTCTAATCCTTAGGATTATTATAGCAGTGATTGTATCATGATGTCTACGAAGATCCCTCAATTTATATCTTTCTCAATGAGTCTCATTGCAAGAATGTCAATCACTTTCATTGAGTTGGAAAATTGGAAAATCTCTTTATAGGTATGGCGGTGTGTTAGAAATTACTCCAAACACTATTTAATTTTACAGTTTTGTAGCTTTATTTCTTATTTACTTGACCAAAATCCTTCATCGATTACATAGAACAAATTACAAATAGTCATACCAAAGACTAGTAAATCAATATTGTTATTATTGAATTATATACAATGTATTATTGCAGTGATACATGTTTGTAGTAAGAATGTGGACACTTTAGAGAAAAGCACAAATTGGCAACGCTGAGGTTTTTATTTACAAGGGTTTCGCCTTTTCACTGATACCTGGTTAGAATGTCAAAACATTATTAAATCTATCTCTCAACCAGTTTGCATTTCGATTGGTAAAGTTTTCACTTATACAATATTACATACGTATTACATGTACGTATTATTCACTAAGCTCATTCTTAATCATTATTAGCCAACCAAAATATTATCATTTAACATCAATCAAATACATCGTATATGGGCTATAATACGAGGCCAATGTTTATCAAATTCTGTGCAATGTGGATGACTATAAAAATATATTCATGGTATGTCATATATTCAATTTTTCCAGTTTCATAATGGAATTTCTGCTCAAGGGACGTAACCATGATATTTTATTAAAACATGTTATGCATGACCTACATTGTTTTACTATTGCTGTTGTCAGTGGAAGCCAATACAATTAAATGTCAAGGGTAGATTCTTTTTAGGTCTGTTTTTTATGGATATCCTTAATGAGTGTGTGTGTGGTGTGTAGGGCAGGGGGGGGGGGGTTACTTTGCCATGCCTTCCGTTCCGTCTCTATTTATGACCCTGCTATTATCATCTTTTAACTGCCTGGCATTTAATGCTAAGTAATATACTACTACTTATAAACCTCCTTTTAAATTCACGAAATCCCAAATTTTAAAGGTGGTCTAGTGCTACCATTGAAATCAATGTTTGTGTTTTGTTATGATACAAGCAAATAGATATTATCCTGATGGGTAGCCTCACTATGAATTAGATTGATTAATAATTCATTACTACAGGTATTTCTTCTCAGTGATATTTATTATCTTACAAATATCGATAATTTGATAAAAAATGTTAATAAGTCTTCCGTGGCTACTATATTTTTCATGCTTCCATGTATAGTTACGATACTTATTTATCTAATGCTGGAAATCTCTCTTTACCATTTGTAAATTTGAATAAAAAGTTAGCAGAGAACTATGTTATAATCTCCTTCTTTGCAAGGAACAATGTCGACACTCTGCCAATTAAATAAGCAACTTAATTAGCATAAAATAAATATCCATTAGATTCTATGTCATTGTGTACCAAAATGTTGTTCATGGATAATGGGATTAGATTAATCTTTTGAAAAATATTAACTGTTGGTAGTGACAAAATTGCGCCAAAGGATTAGGCACTAGATTTATTGATGCCAAAGCAACATAAAAAATTAGATAAATTTCATCAGATTGATTAAATAAAGGCTTTTGTATAATAGATTTACAAAGAGAAAATCACATATATTTATATTAGAAATTGTCTGGAGACAGACAAACCAAAGACCTTTGCAGTGGTACCGTAGTGTTGCAAAATCGAATTGCATTGTTCCAGTGAAGTGGCATTCAATTGGTGTTTTTAAGGCATCCATTTTGTTATTATTTTGCCTTGCTGTTGATTCCTAACCAAAGTAAACATATATGCCTGTAACAGCATTACTAAAGATCTTCCTAATGACAGTTTTATTTTTAAAAATGAAAAAATTTTATAATTGAAATTTGAATAAGGAATGTACTTCAAATTTAATGTACTTTTGTATTCCAATCTGATGTTTTAGTACCAAGTCAGCTTCGAAAAACCAAGCTTTGGTTTGCATCCCTTTCTCAGTATTTTTGTACTTTGTACTGCCGCAAACTTCTGCAAAGTTCATAAGAATAAAAGAACTTATTCAATTGTGGAATTTTATGGTGTGGAACTCTGTTATATGCATATTTACATGAACATTATTCATAAACACCATCAATGATGATATGAAGTGGGTGATAGGGTTTCAATAATGTGTAATATTGTAAAATCAAAAGTCTCTCTCTAGGTACGGTATATTTCTTCATGGTCTGTTGACATGATAAATTTCTTTGCTGTTGTTTAGTTTTGTTATTTTAAATTCTTTAACTGTTATCATGATATTTGTTTTTAAATATCTCTCAACTAATTAGGACTTTTTAGTTCTTTTTGTAAAGAACCAACTGCCAATGACGTAATAAGAAAGAAAGTGATGTGGAGCCCTCCTATGTCTTGTATCCCTTGTTGTAAAGCTTGCGCACCCACCGGGAATATTCATAGTTGGCATTTCTGTTAATGTACCAAAATAGTGTTTGCATGTAAATATAAGCCAAAAGTGTATAATATTTACAATGATTCATAAATGTCCTAATATTTATTTTCCCCTCAAATTTTACCTTCCCTCTTGTTTCAGCCTTTCTTACTTCCATGCAACTCTATGATTAATATGATTTTCATGTTTTGATTAATGATCATGACAGAAAAGAAAAAAAACTCCTTGTTTAATTGTCATTATGCAGTTGCAATACTATGAGACATTATACAACTACTGTTGATTTTTATTCAATAATGTGCTGATATCCACTAAGTTTCCAAAGTTATTTTACTTGCAGTACTTTGGAGTTGCCTTCTTGTTTTTCTCATTTCAATAATATTCATATTTCTTTCCTTCATTCGAAATAAAGAATATATTTACACATATACACGTTGTCAAGTAGACCCCCTCTGGTGATATATTTTTCAGCTTTTGTTATTGACGGATGCAAAGATATTCAACATTTTATTTTATTGATTATGCACGTGACTGTCACTTTGTTGGAAGGCTGAGAATGATGTCCTCTTTGATTTGTGTCTTCTAGTTCTTTGATATTATGATATGATTATGCAATTGTCGCAGGTGTTTTTCAGTTTCAAATAAATTTTTTCAAAAAAATGTCTACCCCTGCTCTTTACCAATTGCCACATTGTTTTGGATTTTGTTTTGGTTATTCTTAATCCTCAGCAACAGTTTGAATTTCAGATAGATATAGGTTAAGAGAAATTCTCTGTCTCAGAAGAAAATCACAGAAAGTTCACAAACATGTATGCTCATATTTATAAACAATAATTAAAGATATTAAGTTGATTAAAGGCTTGAAATAACCCAAGAGACGCGGACATGACAAAATATTGGATCACTGTATTTTTGTCATTTTTCCCTCGTAACTTGTCTGCATCTCAGGTTATTTCATACACTTAATGTCTTTCAGTATGGTTGATCTAAATACCTCTTTGTCTCAAGCCCTATTTATGACTCACATGTTTAATATGTCAATACATTTCTGTCAACTTATAATGTAAGGCAAAATATTCCTATAATAAACTTTTCCATTTGATGACAATAGATAAACATATCAACTCTAATTAGAATTCAATGTCAATTTTAATGAAATTTATGTATCCTAAGGGCAAATAAATGAGCCATGTATACAATAAAAATGTGTTTGAAATTCATATTAGCTTGAACCAGTTGAAGAGACAAGGACAAAAGACAAATGAGAAGAGAAGAGACAAATGCTAAGAGAGAAGACAAGATATTTTCCATTCACTAATTTGGCTAGTCATCCTTTTTATCTCTACGTGACATAAAATGCAACTGAAAAATTGCCTAATAGCTTCAATCTGTTTGAGCATATATAAATAATTTTCTTTAATATGAACAAACATTAAATTTGTTTCTCTGACTTATTCCGATTTCCACAATGATTTTATTTTGAGGAAACATGTAGATAATCTAGACCTGAGATTAGTATCACTTACATTGTATTTGATGTATATGATTACAACTAACTTAGAATTATGGTTATGATTGTGTGTGTGTATGACATAAGATTATGAGAATTATATATTGCATGGCTTGAGGCAGTTGTGATCGAGTCACTCAGTCACAATTAATACTGTATCAATTGCAACCAAGTCACTCAGTCGCAATTGACAATGCCTTAAAGTAATGCTTTCTCTTTCAGAGAAAAACAATGCATTATTTATGATATCATGTTCAATGATTTTAAAAAAGTTATTTTGACCCAGATCATTATGTGTGTAAAAATTGGTTTGCATGCAATTTTAAAATGCCTCCCTACTTTAAGCAGTGTATAGCCTTTGTCATAGTCATACGTGGAAAAATAGGTACGAATTAAAGCATTTAGATCTATTTATGACAGTATGTAAATACCTTGGTTGTAATATAATTGTGCATCATATCATCACTGTAATATACTGATAATGAAGATGATATTATTGATATGAATGACAGACTGTGATTTCTATTGGCTTGCCTACTGTATGTATAATATATTATCGTTCTCCATAACATTAACAAAGTAACAAAGCATTGTTATGATTTGTTTTTTATTCTGCATACTGCTTAAGCAACGTATTACCGGAAAGAATTAATAGAAAAGGCTTGAGAAAATTTCAGAGCTCTGAAATCAAATATTAGTAGTAGGTCCCTACAGCTTGATACTAAGCTAAAGTATTGTAGTTGTAGTATTTTAGCATGCTGCAGTTTTCAAATGAAAGGGTGTGATTGCACTCTATTCAGTTATTATGGCCTTTCATTTGAAAATGGCAGCATGGTCTGATGATGTTTGTGTCAGAATGTTAGTATTTTTGACCATTGATCATATGGAGTGATGATTGAGTATGGAATTTTGAAGTGTAAAATGAATTTGAGCCACTTGACATACATATAGTTAGCTAGCCCTCTCTAATCTGAACACCTCCGTTTTCGGAAATTTGTCGAGATTACAGAATTTTCCAGATTAGAGAATAGTAAGAAATAATAATAACAAAAATTTGTCCCAGAAAATCGTTCGGATTACGGAGGGATCCAAATTACAGAAGTCCAGATTAGAGAGGGATCCAGATTAGAGAGGGCTCCAGATTAGAGAGGGATCCAGATTAGAGAGGGCTGACTATTTCATTTGCAATTTTATTCTGCAATATACTCTTTTATTTTCATCCACCATTTTTCTTGTAATGGTTTACATGAGAAGATCCGTTTATTTGGGCTCTTTGATTTGAATATATATGGCATATATTTTATTCAAATCTGTTTTAAATCTTTTTCCTTCTTTAGCTTCAAGCTGATGTACAAGCATACTTTTAAATTTCAAACAAATTTTATTTGATCTCTGGGATTTCATCATAATTTTCATTTGAAATGGAAAAAAAAAAGTGTTTCTTCATTTCATTTGTTGAAACTAATATTAGACTTAAAGAGTTAGTTGTGATTGTTTTGAATGGATATGACAATGTCCTAAGAAATTGATTCGTTGGCAGAAGCCTCTGTTAATGGTCAGCAGTCCAATCCTACTCAATTTCAAATTGAGCGTTTGATGCATATTAGTATTAGTCATTTTTACAAATGTAGCTTCTCATTTACATCAATTTGCTTTTTCAACACAATTTTACATAGATCTTATTTTTTCTCATTATTTGAAATGAAATATTATTTTACTTAACCCACTGCTAATGTTAATCAATCAGATTACAGATGTTAACCTGGAGCAGTGTTAAGCCATTAAATAGAAATGTTATCTTATTTTGGTATTATTCCTCTGGTTAAATTATAGGTAATCAGTTTTCTAACACTCATAATACAATTTTAATGCTTGATATAATAGATCTTAATCCACTGATTTATTTCAATTATATTAATAGTAGCCAGAACAAGAATTAATAATACAATTTTAATGCTTGATATAATAGATCTTAATCCACTGATTTATTTCAATTATAATAATAGTAGCCAGAATAAGAATTAATAATACAATTTTTGAGGTTAATAAAAATTGCTTTTTTGACCTTTTTAAAGACATTTTACTTTTACCAAATATAGAAAAGTAAGGAAATCATGTTCAGTATTTAATGAGAAAAATAGTTTGGGGAAGCCACTAGCTTGGTACAAGTACATGTATTTAACAAAGCAGTGAAATCCTGAACAGTCAGATATCTTTTTCACTAATTGAAGACAATTAAACATCAATTTAAGACCCATGTGCAAAATGCAAATCCATCAAAACCATTGTAATAACACAAGCTTTACTATGAACACATCTAACATGCATTTGCAGACACACAACAATCCAAGACACATTTTTAAGCAAAGACCTTGTGACCTGTTTCTTCGAAATCATATTATGCTGTGGATAGGAGTTTTGAGATATTTGTATCATAAGTAATCTCAGGACATACACTTTAATTTGATACCAAATTTATGCCGATTGGATTCTCTATTATGAAAATGTGGCGAGCATAATAGAGAAAGATCAAAAAATCAGTTGTAAGAAAATGGTGATCAAAGATGGAGAACTGATTTCACTGGTTTCGAGGATGAATGAATAACCAAACACAACCAAACTGTGGCTTCTATTCTACCAGTTTGCATCCAAATATTGCGTACACTTACTATGGAATAATACCTAACACAAATATTAAAAGACTAGCTTATAATTTTGATAAAAGCTAAGTTATCACATTTCATTAGGCATGATGTCAAAAAGCCTCACATTGTTTTTAGCCAAGCCGATTTTCTAAGATTTAGACTCCTTTTGGCTCCTCCCTCTACCTTCACAGAAGAAACAGCTCGCATATAACTAGTATCAGAAGGTTTCACAACCAATGACTACCAACAAGCAAACTAAGTACTAGTACTAGTACTATTCAGTCATTAGAATACTATTATTAATGGTCAGAACCTAGCCAAATTTGATGGAGACATTTCAGTATAGTCAAGTCTTATAGCCTCCCCATGGTATCTTGCATTTATTGAAGTTAGTTAGTTAGTTATTTGAAGTTTAAGGGCTCAGTCAACCACTAGGGTTATCTCAGAGTCCATGAAAAAG